>JAOXYI010000002.1:670252-686522 GCA_028566495.1 Lithophaga antillarum
TATGCAACAGATTTAAAATGGTACGATGATAACTAGGCAAAACTTCAATTTTAATATTTCGTCTTTAACTGTTAAAAAGTTACTCGAAGTTTCACCTATCTTTAACGGTTAAAAGGTTATCCCGAATTTCCCGTATTTTTAATTGAAAAAAAAATATTACTTTTAATTGATGTGGAGTCGTACAACTTCATGTACAGGGTGCTATTGACATAATCATTTACCTAGATATTTCATGTGAAGTCATTTACATGTAAATGTACCTAAATGTACAGGGTGCTATTTGATGTATGGTCATTTACCTAAATGTACGGGTGCTGTTTGATGTAGAGTCGTACAGCATCATGTACAGTGTGCTGTTAATTACGTACAGGGTTTGATGTAGTCATTTACCTACATGTACAGGGGGTTGTGTGATGTGGAGTCATTTACCTACATGTACACACGGTGCTGTTGATGTGGAATCATTTACCTATATGTACACGGTGCTGTTTGATGTGGGATCATTTACCTACATGTACACGGTGCTATTGATGTGGAATCATTTACCTACACGTACACGGTGCTATTTGATGTGGAATCATTTACCTACATGTACACGGTGCTATTTGATGTGGAATCTTTTACATACATGTACACGGTGCTGTTTGATGTAGTCATATAACTTCCTATACAAGACGCTGTTTGACGTAGAGTCATTTACGTACGCGTACAGGGGCTATTTGATGTAGTCATTTACCTACATGTACAGGGGACTGTTTGACGCGGAGTCATTTACCTACACGTACACGGCGCTTTTGATGTAGTCATTTACCTACATGTACAGGGGGCTGTTTGATGTGGAGTCATTTACCTACATGTACAGGTTGCTATTTGATGTAGAGTCATTTACCTAGATGCATGTCATGAAAAGGGTGCTATTTCACGGCCGTAACTAGGCCTAAAATAAAACGAGACAAAATCTTGAGACGATTGCTAAATGAAATATAAATGTAATACTTTAACATTTATATCGCCTTGTAATTCAAAATAAATTATAATAGTTTTTAGGTACGTTGTAAGTAATCCTAAAAATTTTTAAATATAAAACCCAGATGTATGATAATTCGTAATCAGAGAATTGTCAACCCAGTCATTTTTAGTCATTATTGTGCTCTTTGGTAGGACATCATATAGTATGCATATATTAACAGATGCCATGTGGTGCATAGTGATGACAATAGTTGCAAGATTACTTTATCTATTTTAGACTGACTGAAAACTCACATCTGGAGTGGAAATAATATCATATTGAAAAAAGCCCTAACAGTCGCATATCTTAGGTCAACATATACCATGAGCTGCAGTTGTTTTGTACTCACGTTAAAAATACATTTTTGTCATCATTGAAGACCTTTCTGATTAGAAATAACAAGATCTGTCAAACATGGTTGTTTAGTAGTTGGCCTAACACTGACTAAATTTATTCTAAAGTGTGACTGACATTTTGAAACAACAAAATATGCTAAACAAAGGTTTTTCGAAAGCAGAATCAAATATTCTAAGTTTAGAAGGTGGTCTCATTTTTGTAAACATTTTTTGAAAATTTTCTTTGCTATGAATTTGAAATCGGTATGTTTTTTTGTAACAAAAGTAGAATTGATAGCCCTTTAAATAATTTATCATTTGATTGAACATTTCTTTGTTATTAGTTTATTAGTGTATCTGTATATTTCGTCAAGTATATTTCGTGATTTTTGACTGTTGAGACATTCGGAAAGATGCATAAGAACAACACTTGTGTAACTGGATGAATGACACTTAGAACTGTCTATAGTTTATTACGTGAAATATGTTGGATTTATTTATCCTTATTATAAAATGTGTGTTCCTTTCGTTCACGTTATAATAATTATGTTTTTGTTACATGTATATGAGTTCCAACGTTGTTTGTATGTTCGTTGGAATTCAAAACAATAAAAATTGCCGATAAGTGGCAAATGCTTAATGCTCCTTAAGACAGTATTACAAATGTACATAATGCTCAATTCCGAATACAGTGAAGTGTCCAGTAAAAACTACCTGTAACAAAGAACTAGATAAACATCACATATGCTCCTAACAGAGTACATCTCACAGCAAGTTAGACTCCGATATCCATTCAAAGAGGTCATAGGTTAATGCTCTGAAAAGCTTAACTTATCTTCAATATAAAAAGTATAGAAAAACGATGAAAGTCAACAATCAAACCAAATACAACAAGGTCGTTCAAAACAAGCATCGACCTCACCACAACAAATCAAAAGCCAGAAAAGACAAAAGAAAAAAGACAAACAACTGGTGAAAATCTTGAAACAGGCACATAAAATGTGGGGGATTGGCATTTTGAAATAACAACATATGCCAAACAAAGGTTTTTCGAAAGAAGAATCAAACATTCTAAGTTTAGAAGGTGGTCTCATTTTTGCAAACATTTCTAGAAAATTTTCTTTGTTATGAATCTGAAATCGGTGTTCATATTATCATATTTAGTTGTAAATGCGAGCGAACAACATTTTGTGTTATTTTGTCATTGACCTGATAACATTTTGTAGCTCATGCCCTTTTACAGAAGTACCTTCAATGACATGTGTGACAATATAAATTAAAAAAAACCTATCAATCCGTAACTACCAGTTAGTATATGACAACATAAAGTGTTTGACTTTGTACGATTTCTGTGTTAAATATTCGCTGTTATTAATAAAGTTCTTCTGAAAATCCTATTTTGACAACAATAACTGTCGACCTTTTTCTTTGTACACTTGCTTATAAATTAATGAGCGGTACAAGTAAACGAAATGCTATTTAAAATCCATCAACATTTAATTTTCAGTATTGAATTGCAGAATAAATACAATATCGGTGTGATCTGAATATATATATCATATGGACACGGCACGAAACGGGGAAAAAGACTCGCCAAAGCTAGTCTCCCTCGCCTGTTTCTAATCCTTCTCCATGTAACATTATATATTCAGAGTCAACATACCAGTATTGTGTATGTATGTCACCAACCGTTTGTACATCAGTCATTAGTACGCGATAAACGATTCAATAATCATAATAACGTAACAAAGATATGCACTCATTCTATCCACTTTAAGACAAGAGAACAGTGTCTATGAAAACTTTCCTTGTAAGACTCGATGATGCCAACACAAAAAAAGGAAAAGAAAAACACAACTTCCACCAAGATCCACTAAATACATTCTCGGACATCTGGGCTTACTACAAATTACACAATTTGTACTGTCAGGATTATGACATTATATGTTTTACAGAATCTAAATCTCTACCTCCATTAATCAGAAAAACTTCTAAGGTCAAGACTGGTGGTGTAGCGGTGTTTGTAAAAATGAGTTATTTGATCGTATTCTTCTCTTAAAGGTTGCTTCTGATAATACAGTTTCTATTATTTTAGCCAACGCAGTTAAATAGAAACAAAAAATCTGAATAAACTATAAGACATATAATGCTCTAATGAGAATTTTTAATCATTCCCGTCTGAAAACAAGAAATTTCTTACTAAACTGCATTTTATTTAGTACATGTATAACGATCCTTGAAAATACAAAATAATTCCATATCTTACGAACAGTAAACTGAATTGACACAGCTTTAACACACTGAAGTAGGTTTCGCAAAACTAAACATTACACCCATGTTTTATTATTTTACCTCTTAATAATTTCATTTATGAGTGTGTATAGACCTTGAATTCGTATTTCCCTTTCATTCCATAAATATTTCAATAGAGTACACATCACCTTATCCAGTTAAGCCAACGTTTTGACAGCGTAATCAAATTTTGCAAAAGAACCAACATCAATTTGACGTCACAATAATAGTTGTCTTATAGACAAAATTGATGATCTTATACAGCGCTAACCTCTCCGTTTAATAATTGGTGTCACTATTTCCGTCTAGTCGAGACAAAAATATCGACGTTGAGGATATAAATTTTCTTAGCAAAAATGTCAAAATTATAACTAAATAACAGCTAATGTAATTGTAACTCTTCAATGGTATTTTGGATTACATAAGAAAAGAAAGAGATTTAAGAACTCAATAAAAATAGATAAAAAAATAAAAATTAACTGAGTAAATAAATAAATAAATAAATAGAATATTTCATGAAGAAATATGCTTACATGCTTAATTGATACATGTTGAAAACATTTTATGAAAAAAAAAACGAACTTGAATTATAAGATTCTGAGAAAATTATGCACGAAACAAAACAGCTTATAGTATGAACAACGAAAATTGCCAAGAGAAAAGCAAAAATATCTTTTTACTCCCGACTACATTTGTAGATAATATAGATTGTGAATATCAAATTTTTTGCCTATTCTGAATTTCAAGTTGCAGTTTCGAGATTGCTTGAAATAAAAAAAAATTGCTCATAGTCGTAATGTTAATTCTGAACAACCTTCCTGCGAGACCGAATTTTTAGTCACGAATAATCTCTCTTTTATAACTATTATTTATATTTCAATCGAGTATTCTGTGCGATTTCATTAAGGCAGAAAGACGTACTAAACCAATATCAAAATATTCTTGAAATAAACTTTAAAGCCTGCTTTTCAAGGAAGAAAATGTGCTTCTAGACAGCCAAATTCCTTTAGTTGGAAAAAAAATGACAATGAGACGTAATGGGAATTTCGTAATCTTGAATCTGCAAGTCATGATTTTAGTCTAGATATTAGGTAAATATTAGCTTCTGATAGATATTTATTGGAACTGTATGCAATTATTTTTCTAAACTGAGAAATATCCATTTTACTCTTGGCAAATTTCACTGCTTCTACTTTAAAAATAGTTCATGTTTTTGAATTAACAACCCCAGAATAACACGTGATTTTCATTATATGAGAACTGTATCCTCCAAAAGGTAATCAAGACTATATATATCGCCGATAGAATGGATCGAATGTCAATGGACCTGAAAAAACCTGACAATATGTGAATCTGTGAGAAACATTAAAGGCCTTTGAAAAAATGCAGGAGGAGTTAAACGGAGAAGAATGTGACGAGCGGACAGTCATTACAATATCCCTATCCCAACTCTGTAAATAAAAACGCCTACGTCATCATCGTTTGATTCGTCTCTGTTTCAGTACTTTAAGTATAATCTTCTGTTTGAAATTATTCGTTATTCATGTAAATGCTCAGAAAATTTCCGACAATGTTAAATTCAGTTCCGAAATATCCGTATTTTTACATAATAATTATTGACTTTATACTTGGCGTGATGTTTTCAGACAATGTATGCAAATGAGCAGTAAAACTTGACGGAATTGTTCGTTCGGGCATAAACAAAAATAGCTTCTTCATGTCCGATTATGGATATTTTCGCATTGATTATAAGAATATGGATCCTATTTCAATTAACCGCATAAACTCTTATGTCCTACACGTGTCAACAGATCAATCATCGTCTTAATTATTTATACGTTTGTCCTTTAATTGTTAACGCAAGGACGAAATGAGCTTCAACTTAATACTGATTAAGTCACTTGATCATTTGAACGTTTTTTACTGTAGCAATTTATCATATCGCTAACAAAACTTCATAAACTACGCAATGCAATAAAAATGCCGTTATTGAACATGTCTGTTTACATTTTTAGAACATCAGTTTTTTAAGAATGCCTGGTAGACTTATAAATCAATTAATACTAATTTCTTTCATAAGTATTGTAAACACGATTGGTCCATATTATATTTACGGTCATCAATTGACAATAAATCGTTACTTTACTTTGGTGAAATTTAGTTACATGCAATCATCAGGGGAAATAATTACATAGTAATGTAAGAATATTAGAGAAAGCCAGTCAAGCAATTCCATTTAAATACAAAACCGTTCAAAAACACTTGAAACTATTCACATCAACGTCCGGTCACGTCATTCGCATACCACCATACTGCGTTGTCGGTCGACGTGAAATTGTTTCAAGCAAAAAAAAAAATAAAAAAAAAATTAAAAAAAAATAATCAATTGTTGTCTTTTTATTTCATGTAACCGTTTTCTTTTGGAGTCTGTTAAAGATAATTATATAAAACTCCACAATTAGCCTGGAAGCCGACGATTGTCAAAATATGAATTACCGTGATACTTCATTTTTTTGGCCACATATTCTATAGATTCCAAGCCTACGCTCAGTTCTACCCAAGTTATTGGGTAATGGCTGAATGGCAGTTATTGCTAGAAAAGCAAGAAATCGAAGTTTCTTGTCGCTGAACAGATAAACTAAGAGATGGCTTGTTCTATACAGAAAACTTTTAGCCATACTATGTGTAGGAGGGTTGTGTTTTACCAGAAGTTACGGTCTTGAAACTTTTCTGACAAAAGACAGATACAACCAAATATAGACCAAGCACTACGTGCAACTGCTATTTCGTTGTGGTGGCATAAAATACGCATATTCCTAAGGTTATAGTGCAGGATAAAGAAATTATTGATAGATTTATAGATTTTAAAGATATTTATAGATTTTCACTCTTAAAAATGTTAGCAAATACACTGATACCGTAAGCATTAAAACTTTTGCTTTCTGTTCCTTTTGTCATTTGAGAGCCCTTCCAAAGAACATATTCATACTAGAATTTATGTTGTCCAATCTCAAACTAATTACATATATGTTCATTTTGTTCTAATGTCTTTATTTTTGTCCGGGCTGTAATGAGAAACATTAAAGAGTTCTCTCCAAGTACAAGTTAGTTAAGAGAGATAAATATGAAAAGGGAGATAACTAAATATCATTTAAGTTATCTCCCGTTGGTAAGGAATCATCCCCCTTGCCTAATGGTAAAGGGAAATAATTCACTATTGTGTCTCATTTGAATTAGTATTCTATATGTACTTTTTTAAAAAGATATTTGAGAACAATGTTCAAATCCACTCTCGAACTGACATCGCTTAGAACTATTTTATGGAGGTAAATGTCTTAGTAGATCACATAAATTTCGTAATGAACTTGCATACAAAGCTGCAATGTCAGCGTTAATTGAAACTAAAGTGATTATAGGTCTTCCTTGTAGAGTAATTTCCTTCTTTTCTATTAAGACATAATTGGAGATTGTCTTAAAATTGCAGACATTTCAATAAAATCTAACATATAGGTCAACGTTAATGGTATTTTAATTTTGTCATTTTTCCCGTTTTGCTGTGAAGGTAATATTTGGGGAAAGCTTGATTACTTCGGTTGTGAAAACTGGGAGTATATAATATCAACCGTTGCTGCACCATAAAAATTGCTTAAATACTGGCATTACTTGACAGTTTGAACATGAAGATGCATGAAACTTTACGATCCTAGAATACTGCACACATGTAAATGTGGGCGTTTTGACAGAAATAAAAAAAAATGCATTAGCTTGATAGTCTTTTATAGTATGGTTGTTCTGGTTATAAAAATGTCTACAGGGAAACTTTTTGGATATTTTAACATTATTTGAAACAAGTACTGTTTTAGAATGTTGAGGGATTGGGTGTTTTATTGTAATACAATATTCATCATATTCGCCAATCTTAAATATTAATAAAGTTTTTCAGTTTTACTGAAACGGATACGTGTATTTTAATGTTTACTAACTATCGTACTAGTAAACACAAATCAGCTAATGGAATTCAAATATGGATACATATGTTGATTATTATCAAAACAAAATGCTCAAAGCTCGTAATACTATATCAAATATTATACGTATAATCTTACATTAAATTTTACTTGGTAAAACGCTACCATGCTTTAGAGTAAAGCATGAATCAAGGAAGCAGTACAGAAAAGAAGATGACTGTCACTTATTAACTCTTGTGTTCTTATATACTGTTCAGTGGTAAGATCTGAGGTTTACGATTGGTAATTATTGGTACTGGATTCGATATACAAGTACTACCCGGTCAAATACCATCAATAATTACCAATTGTAAATCTCAAACACTATCACCGAATAGTATATAAAATTACAAAAAGTTCCGAGTGACGATCAGTCCTCTTCTTTCTGCACTTCCTCCTGTATTAGGAGCACACTATATGCTATGGTTTATTAATATAAACGTATGATACCAATTTCAGTGCGCAGGACACGTGTTTCTGGAATAACCTTCATCAGGTACGCTCGAGGCCAAAATATTTAAAAAATGTACAAGGGGAACGTTAAAATCCATTCAAGCTGTATGTAAAATCCAGTAAAACCACAATAATTTTATATTAAAAGTTAAAAATCCTCGTGATATACAGAAACAGCATGTATTTTTACATATTACATTACCTATCATTGCAAATTTCGTTGATGTATTTATTAATTGACCATATATTGATCAAATAGATTTTTAAAAATATTTTTGTTTAAGATGCTAGGACTCGAGTTAATCTTATGTATATTTTGAGACTAAATAACTTGTTGGATTTCAGTCAAATTAAAACAATTCTGGAGAATGATGGAGGCTAAAATAAATTCATTTTTGAAAGACTCTTGTTTTCTCAACTCGGCTCCTTTTTCAGCGCTTGATACATTGATTGATCTATCTGCAAAATGCAATGGCTAAAGAATTGATTTTTTTTTCTAAAGTCAACTTGTTTTTTTTTTTCAATTTAGAAATATATGATTTTATAATAAATCATTTTACAATGTGTCCCCTTGTTTGTCGTTCACTAAGGGTTTGCAACACAACACGGACTTGTACAAAATATTCAGTTATAAATGACTTAACATTATTTCAGGACATCTGTCATTAAATATTGACATAATTAGTTGATAACGATTGTTGACTTTCATCTAATTGTGTCGCTGACAAACTGATTTTATGGTCGACATGCAAATGTCTTAGTTCCAAATGGATTTATACTACAGCAGTTGTAGAATACCGCAACATTCCGAAAATGGTGAGACAAAAGGAAAACAAAACAAACGAAAGACTGAACAACGAAAAATATCTCGTACGAAACCGACAGCTTTTATCCGAAAATCAACACCGAAGGGCTGCGAAGTCCAACAAGAAATATAAATGCTTATCTAAAAAGAGTAAAAATCAATCCGATATTCAATTCTTTTTATATTTTTTTCAAAGGGTGATGGATAAATATATTTAAACAGCTCTTACCCGTCAGGTAAAAAGTAATCCATTAAAGGGGCTTGAAAGTCACCCATTGGTATTTCATGACCGGAAGGGTGTGATGATACATGCCCCGTCCCACCGCCCTCCTGACGACGCTGCTGTTGTTGATGGTGGTGATGATGATGGTGTCGACCCCCACCCCCTCCTCCTTTAGACGGCATCACGAGATAGTATAAAATCCAATCAGTAGACTTACATTTGTTACTGATGAAATCTAGTATGAGGATACAGGACTTGCAGTATTATCACATTAACTGTATAGTCCAGTGTTCTAGATACTAAACTATCCGTGTCATCTTCTTTCAAATAGTATAATATACAATTCCTTTCCCTTCTCCATAACGTCAAAGTTTAAACGTTCAGATCACTAAATTTTCACATACATATCTACATACATCTACACATGTAGCAGTCGGTTGTTGGAAATATGTGCATTTATCCGTTTACCATACAGTAAAATACTGCCAAATGCGAGAAAACCAAAAGACGACGAAACCAAACATTTTTTTAACGTGTTCAAATGTTTTCTTTGCATATATATCCATTTTGAGAAGAAATACAGAAAACGTAAAGTACAACTTTCATGGATGTTTTCCGGTTCTATGTCAATACTTATGCCCGGAAAGATGTTCGGACGGGGACATGTGCAAGACTTCAACATCTCAAGTAACGATGTTCTTATATGGACGTCAAAAACTGCATAAATAAATGATATATTTATCATCACCCTAGGGAGAGCTCATTTTATTCAATTATTTGGAACCCCTTGGTACTTTTTACTAAAGAATATTTCTCCACGTAGCATCGGAGATCAATTGTTGATGTTTCATAAAGAGTTATCAATGGTGTAATGAAAGAAGAATAATTAGCTTGTGTATTATGTCAAAATTATGTTTGCATTGTATTGTAGATCGACGTCAATCCCGGGTGTATAATTAAATGATTATGTATACAAACACATTGGTCACTAGATTAACACAATTAAATTTGAATTAATTAGTAGTTAATTACCATCAACTGTAATTGTTCTACTCTCTTGAAAGACCTCCAGTCGTCCTCGTAGGGACAACCCCAGGGCAATTTGTATGACAATTTAAAATTTTGGTGAACCTCGAGGGTTATTAGTAGGATGAATAATTCCGAATATTCATTACGCATGCGTCAACGAAACTTTTGACAAGCTGATGCATAAGCAATTTACCTCAAGACTAAGTTAAATATTTTAAAGTGGACAGAAAAGAAGATTGGGTGAGTACAAGTTTAGAAAGAGATGCTGTGATTTTGAATGTAAAATTCTGTTCTAGAAATATCTTGATTATTTGACAGATTTAGGAAAATTTTAGTTCTTGGCAGGTATTTAAGTCACGAGCACCTCTATGCCACCAATATGAACTGAAGACATCAGATATTTGATATATGTGAGAAACCACAAAGTGCTTTCTAGTTATCTCATGCATTTTAAATACATCTAGCCCATTCAGTCTAACTTTAACCTGATGACATTATACAGACCCTGAATCACATGTCATCCCTACCTTGCGTCAAAAATGAAATTAAACTTAAAATCTTCCAACAGAACGCTGATTCTGAAGGAAAAACCCTTAAGAATAGTCTGGTATTTCATTTATAGGTCTTTAATTAGTTGGTTCATAATTGTATAAAAAATCAATTTTATCATTGACACTTTATATTTCAATTTTCTGAGCAGTTTTTTATTTTTATTCTCGAAAATTAAATTTAGAGATATTTTAATTTATTCTGCTATTGTAATTTTTCTTTTTTCTTTTTCAGAGTTAGTTCACTTATTAATAAACATTGGTACTTTATAATCTCAAGTATTCATCCCTTAACGTGTCTCAACGTTGAATACAAAAGAACAAAAATGGATGATAAATGTCTTCAGCAATGAAGTTATATTTCTAGATAGGCAAACGTCATATTTGTCATTTGGAAGAAAAATAAATAATTGCTTAGATATTAAAATGGCATAATGATTTGATGTTAAATGAACAAAGTATTATACGGACATATAGATTGTTTCAAAACGAATATTTTCATGAAAAAAATGTTTCACAAATGCGCCTGGAAAATACAAAAGTGCATTTTGATGTGGTGTTGTGCCGTAGGAAAATAGAAACTAGCAGATATGAAGGACTTTTAACTGAGAATAAGACTTTTTTAATAATGTATGTAATTTCCATAATAGTATTGAGGATGAAAGAGACAATAAGGTGTTTTTCGCAATGTCATTCCACTTCTGTACTTAAATTTCATATTTAATAGTCTTCACTTTGTATTCTATGACAATAAAATTTGAAATCATTGTAATTACGACTGCATGATATGCCAGTAGGTTAAAATTACATAATAATTTGTCGTTATAAAAAAAATTTTCGGCAAACAGATATGGAAATGTGTTGTAATGAATAGGCGGAAAACTTGTAAAGATAAATAAAATAAATTTACATTAACAGATTATCTGGTAGTACAAAATAATGTGGTTTGTAGCCTTCCGACAGATAATTCTGTGATCAATGATTGACAAACACTTGTGCAAAGAGAAAACTAATCACATCACACATTCTTTGTAGCCTTTCGCAATTTACGGACATAATCGATAATCTCCGAGGGGGTACAAATAGAAAACAAACAGTTTGATTATCAAGTGATATTAAATACTTATGTTTCAAACTAATAAATATTCCACTTCAAATACGTTTTATGAGAAAAATAATTACCACTTGGTGCGACAAACTCTTTTTTGTTGCAATTACTACACATATCTAAACTCGTACTCAAACCGGAAGTGAGCTAAGAGATTATTGATGGCGATGAATCGATCTACAATTACAGCAACAGTTTCTGAATAAATTGTACAGCTTCAAAAGAATTAAAACGTTCATATGTGTGATTAACGACTTATTACTATTCAAGATGTTCCGAATGATTTAATTCAGCGCAATAATAACATCGGAAAAGTTCCGAATGAATTAATCCAGCGCAATAATTTCATTAGATACATAATGAAAACGATTTACATGGAGGAGAAAAATTGATAGGAGAGGTTAAATTAGGGAAAATCTCTGATTTTTATATATACATGTATGTTATATTCATGGTGGACGGAAAGTAATCAAGACTAATCACTGTCCTAATTGCATGAGGACAAGTCTGGCAAAGAATTCAATTATGCCTTTATAACAGACAATGCAAAGTATTATATTAAAAATATTCAGAATTGCTTTTGAAAGAGTTTATTATGTCGAGTAAATTCTATTAATCTACAATTCGCATTCTATGATTATTGATTTTCGATACTTTAACTATATGTACAAAACATTTTATTTAGTAGGAATGGATATTTTCAGTCCAGTTTACCAAAATACAAGGAAATATATTGGATACAGTGATTTTTGGTTGCAACAAACAATTATCTTAATAGACACTGTGTTTGCAACTGATAAACAATGGAGAGGAAAAAGTCTGATACCGAGATTACAGAATACTGTATCACATTATTCTTTCTCTCTATATAAAAGTAACTGAACTTAGTCAAGACCTTGGAAGGATCATTCATAATAAGTTTCATTTCAACTGACCTTGTAGTTTTTAGTTAGAAATTTTTTTAAATTTCAGTCAATTAAATCTCACTATGGCCACTGAGGCTATGTTGGATTTTCAACTACCCTGAAAAGTAACAACACTTGGTCACTGCCTTCCAATAAGTTTCATTCCATATGCCACACAAGTTGTGAAGAAGATTTGTTTGCATACTTTTCATAGGTTCCTATATTAAACTATGTCCCCCGCTGGCAGCCATCTTGGATTTTCAATCGCTCCAAAAAGTAATAGCACTTGGTCAGGGCTTTGCAAGGATCATCCATAACAAGTTTTATTTCAACTCGCCATGGAGCTTCTATCTAGAAGATTTTTATTTCAGCCAATCAAACAACAATATGGCTAGTGGCGACTAACTTAGATTCCCAACTATTGAAAAAAAAAGTAACAACACTTAGTTGGGACCGTTACAGCAACATATCTGCCAAATATGATCCATTTGGATTGGCGCTTCTGAAGAAAATACTGTAATTAATCTATTGTAAAATTACAGTTAAACCGGATGTCCCAGGATCACTTGAAACTGGGAACCTTCTGAACAACGATTTTAGTGGTTCGAACCGCACAATTGGAACACCTTCTGTTGTTATTAATAATTATCTATTAATCAACCTTTTCAAGGTTAGTGTGGCGCCATCTTATATTTGCCCCCAGGCGAAATGACATAGGCAAAATTTACTGTGACGTCAAAATTGCCATAACGAATTTCCTGGGCAACTTTGACGTCACAGTAAACTTGGACTATGATGTTTCGCCTAGTTCGGCGCCATCTTGGATTTGCTTCAACCTTGAAAAGGTCTGTTGTATGTTTATTTTGGTGCAAAACCTTCAAAATCTGAGTAGTAACATGGAACAACAATTGTATGATTTGTATGTAATATGTTTGTTTTGATTGAATATCGGCCGTTTTAATTTGATATATTGTCCGCTTTCAATATGTGACAATTCGATTAAATATTTTTTTTTCAACTTTATGACTCATTAGATTTTATAAAACGATTCTAATCAATTATCAGTAACAAAATTCCATATGGAAAACGGTGACCATGTATGCCTATACCAAAAATTATTGACCATGCCTAATGAATCATTATCATATAATTCTATTGATAATTAAATATGATTCTTTTACAAGGCTATTGATCCTATGATATCTTTTGGTCTAGGATACCAGACGGCAGTGGAGTAACATTATGGATTAATTCGATCAAATCAGTAATCTTGGAAATGGACAGAAATCTACATGATATAGCTATTTGGCACAGGGAGGTAAAAGTGAAATTCACTTTGATTGCTGTTCTTAAACCTGCAGTGTCGAAGGTGACGGTTATTCATCAAATGATTTCTCTTTATTAGATTAAGTTCCAATTTGTAAAAACCAAAAATGTGACTGCATGATCATATATGGGAAATAATACTTTTTTTTTTCAAGAGTAGCATATTCTAAATTCAGCTAAACATTAATACTGCGAAAGTAAAAACAAATTTTAAAATGATTTAATACCAATGCTTTGATAAATTATGAAAACAAAGGTTGGCGATTTCACTTCTTTAAGTGAAGGGGTATTAAAATGAATACTGAAATATGTTAGAAATGAAATTATTTCAGGAGAAAATTTCAGTTTGAATGCAGAAACTGTCAGCGTTGCTTGAGAAAGTGAATTTCTGTTTAAAAGAAGAAGTATTACACGTATAAATGTTGTACGATATTCTTATAAAATCTAAATTTATTTCATACATTAACGGCTTTTAACTTAGAAAATTTGTGTTTAAATCAAAGTACATATTTACTATGGTCTAAAAGGAAAACTACACAATCTTTTCTGCTTCAAAACATGTTCTTTCCAATTTTCCAAATGTTCAGAACATTTCCATAGCTGCATTTGTTCTTTGTTTGCAAATGGTCTAAAATCGACTTGTTTGCTGGGAATAGTTACATTTTTCAGACATCTGTTTGTTTACTTTAAATATAAGTCTGGATTATATATCACGCTACATAAACAACCCACGTAAATGGTATCCAAAAATATATTTCATGTCGTGAGTCGAAGACAAATCAAAAGCCTCGTAAAACGGTAAGTATACGTTTTACTGAAGAAAATAGAGCATAATTATGGGTTGTGGATCCGAAATAGAATGAAGGTATAATTTATCAGAAAAGTTAAGAATGGCTTTAGTCCGTTTCTTTCATCCTTTTGAAAACAAATCTTGGACAGCAGACACGTACGAACGTTCCAAAATAAAGTAATCACTTAAGATAGACAGCCTGTCATGATGCAACAGACACAAAACGAATGGGAATTTTACATAGAATGAAAAGAATACCGAAGTTCATAAGTCATATATATCCATAGGACCAGACAAGACCGTTATTAACAAAGTATCAAACACAAACACAAACGTAAAAGCTAAAGGCAGACACAACACTAAAAGCTAAAGCTAAGTCAATACGAATCCCCCTATCACAAAAGACGGGAGTGAAATCAGGTGCTCCGGAAGCGTAAGCGTTGCATCTTATGAATGACATTGTTCTTCGTGTTATTTACTCCACTGTTTAGCAACAACTTTACCTTTCAACCCCAAATCAGTTTACGATTGGACACGGAAAAATAATATTCCATTGAGACTCTTTTGCTGTTGCCGGTTTGCTGAGTTTTAATTTCTGTTTTTCCCATCACCGATTCTCAAGGACCCTTTATGCTCAATCCATCCTTTGTCTAGCATATTCCAATGTATAGGCTTAATTTACCCAATTATGCGTAATATTTGAAGAAAGTGTAGATGTGTTGAGTGAAATCACTTTCTAAATATAAAAAGTAATATACCAAAATTGGTCCAAAGAAAATGACAAATCTAAGAGCACAAATAACTGCTGGGATTGCTTCAACTCCAGAATGGAGTGAGATGCAAACTTGAAACAATACATCAACAATTTCCAATCAGGTGTTGCACAGAGTTACGTAATTACAATGATATTTCCAAAAGCATAGAGTTTCATAGCAATGGTTTTTCAAAAGTACAGAGTTACAATTTCTAAATGCACAGAATTATAGAGACTCGATACCAAAAATCGTATATTTTTCCCTAAACTTTAAAAATGTCATTGGTGTTAAACCGAATTATGTTTTTCCATTGAAGGACTTAAAATATTTAGAACAGTGTCTGACTGTAAACATTTTGAATCAGAAATTTCCTTAAAAGTAATATGGAAATTTTCGAGTTCATTATATGATGACTATAAACATAATAAGAACTGCTTCAGGTTTAGGAAATCCGCAAGCTATTACACGAAAGTTGGCATTTCTGCTCATAAAATATTAATGAATATATACTATGAGAGTTTCATTATTGAATTTGTCATCACTGACTTGTTTAATTTTGGTACCTCAGTTGTTCTTATATTTGACAAATGACAAAGATAAAATTTTTCAAACATGAGGTAGAATATTTACATAGTTTGTGTTAGGCTAATTAATATTAGATTATTGAAATGTCACAGTATAAACA
>JAOXYI010000002.1:697333-712630 GCA_028566495.1 Lithophaga antillarum
AATTTCATCCAGACTCTATCTTCTTTCAAGAATTAAAAAATATCTCAGTCTGGAAGGCAGAAAAATGTTTTACAATGGTTACATTCTTCCATTAATAGATTACTGTTGTATATGTTGGGGTAGTTGATTAAGGAGGGACTAAATAGAATTCTCAAGTTACAAAAAAGGGCAGCTAGAATGATTCTAGATGCTGACGCTCTCTCACCTTCTGAGGCTCTTTTTGAAAAATTAGGATGGATGAAAATTGAAGAAAGAATTATGTACCACTAATGTCTGCCATCAGCATAAATCATTGTACAAGTCTGTTTTGGTAGATAAATCACCACTGTAAATGAAAAATAAACCGACAATTGATATGCAGAATTCGGAGAAAATTACCATTAAACTGTGTCAGTGACTTTGCTAGGTCAAGTATCTTTTGTGGACAATATAAACTGTACAGACTAGGTAGTGATGCAATTCACAAAAATGGATGAGCCATTGATATAAATTTTACATTCACCTAAAGTAAACTTTATCAAAAATTAGATTTTTGCTCATAATCAGAACATCAGGCTATTTACATTTCACAAGGATTCCATGACTGCAGTTCAAAATCTGAAGTCATGTGATTTCTGGAAGATGCAGAAGTTACATGGTCAGAGGATAACGTCACATGATCAAGTGTTGACACAAAATGATGTTCACATTCGGTTGTACTTTCATTAATAACTTCCTCTACTACAGAATTACTGGGAAAAATTTCATTCCTAATTTCATTTTTGTCTACAGTAATTTCTTTTGAAGAATCTACTGAATGAACATGCTGAGAGTTATTCCCCTTTGAACCTGAATTTGAACTTGAGACATTGTTTGATTCTACATCCAATTCTTTTTCAGGAATATTTAACTTGACATCATCTCCAAGTGATCTACGATTAAAATTCTGACCAGAAGACTTGTTTCCTAATTTACTGTCCACGGAAAAGGATTTTCGTAATGGAAAAGGTTTCGAATTTTCATTCTGCTTTTGACTTTCTGCTTCAAACAGATGTTTCATAGCTTTGACTCGACCTAAAGAACTGTGTCCAATATTTTTATCTTGTATATTTGGAGATGTTCTTTTAGGAGACAGATTTGGAGCTTGAGAATTTGTCTGAGATGTCTCCATTGGAGAAGTTCCACAACTCACAAATTTCTGATTAGACTCTGAAACATGCATCACGGTTAAATCATTCCTAACCTGAAAATCAGATCGAAATACAACATCCCTTTTTAATGATGAATCACTAAACTTTTCTAACATTTCTGGCTGAATATCACTAGACATGGTTGAATAACCATCATCCTTACTTCCAGATCTTTCAACTTTCTCATTTTTCACACTCTCAAAACTTGAATCAGAAGACATGTATTTGTGAGCCTGGTTGATTGATGGCTCTGTTGTAATATGTAAAGAAGTCTCATTATTTTCAAAAACACCGGTTTTAAATTCATGTGGTTTAAGCAAGCCGGCATCTTGCCCATGAAAAAATACTTTGTTACGTAATCCGGGTGACTGTACACCCATTATAATGCCTGGAGATCGACGCCCAGCTATTGGAGGTTTTTTCGGTACAGGAGGCGGTGGACCCTTTTTCTTTACCTGAGATGCCAAATTTGAGTTATCAGTATTTTTCACAACAATCACTTCTTTGTAAATGTTATTTTCTTTTTCTGCAAGTTCACTTTGATTCAAAAAAGACTTCTCACTAACAGTTGGAGTAAGTTCCTGTGAAGACTTCAAATGAGTCTTGTCAGACAGGGAACCAGACATACTTCCACTCTCGCTACTTCCTGATTTATTTCTAGCATGATATAATTTTAACTGATACTGCCTCGCAAACTGAGGAGACCAGTTTTCATCACTATCACTGCTATCTAAACTAGATGAACTATATCCATGATGTAAATTGTGTTTATCCTTTGAATTCAACACTAACGAGGATGGTCGATTTGGTTTAGATTTGTGTGAATGTGGTAAAGAGCTTCTCCGTCTGTGTGCACGAGGACTTTTATTCTTATTCCTTTGTTCACTATATTCAGTATCTTTTACAATATCTGGTTTACCACGTAAACTAGAAAATACTGGTTTCTCTTTTTTCTCTTTTGATTTTTCTTTTTTCTTTTTGTCCATTTTCAAAAATTGTGGAGTTTCAAAAAATGCAAACTTTTCTGCTGTAAAATCAGCATCAAGTAAAGTATCAGTATCATCATCGTCATCCAAAATTTCATTGACAGAAATCGTTGATCCATTGCTAAAACCTGAAATTGGACGATTAAAATCACTATCTTCGTCACTATAATCATAAAAATACTGGCCATTTGGAAAAGAGGGTACTCGTGCTGGTTGATTGTTTGTTGGTGTAACTTCCATTTGTTTGGAGTCATTAACACTCTGAGTACTAGTTTGATTGAGTTTCGGTAAAGATGATCCCTGAGTTTGAGATTTTGAAGAAGGTACAGTTTTAGGCACTCGTGAGTTAACTTGAGACAAATATCCTGAGTTTCTTCTGCCTGAGTCTTGTTCCTGTTTCTTCTGCGGAAGTTTACTTTGTGAGCCTGTTGGCTGAGGTAGAGATGACTGTGATTTACTGGTCTTTTTCGTAGGTATGCATGAGGAACTTGATGACTTTTGTAATTTTGGATTCAATTTACTTGTAGATTTGCTCAATTCAGTTCTTGGAGGCTTTGATACAGTTTTAGCCTGATTCACACTAGCAGTACTTTTGCAAATATGTTCTGGTTGAGACAAACTTCTCTTTTTTGCACTAGATTCTGATTGGTGAAGCTGCACGGCAACTTCAACCTGATTGGTTGATGAGCTCTGAGAAATTACACCAGGTGGAACAATTTTACTCTTTCCTAAAGATGCAGTAGAGTTAGTTCGAAATGTTCGTGCTTTATTTCCTGAATGTAATGATGAAGTGGATGAACTTCGTTGCTTTGCTTTTTCGTTGGCTCTTTCAACAATACTAACATGTTTCATTTTCGGACTTGAATTGGTTGCTGGGAATTCTGTTTCTATTTTTGTTCTACACTGAACATCGTCACATTTCTCATCACAGTTTGGTGAACTACATGTTGATTTGTTTCCATGAAGACTAGGTTGTGTCTTATTCTCACCTAATGTCTGAAATACAGTACAAAACAGAATTAATTGAGAAATAGGCTAAATTCTTCAGCCACATCTGCATATATAACTAGTCAAATTTTCAAGAGTTGTAGAACTTATATTGGTTCAGTATGTTTGCTTATTTGTTATTTCTGTCTTTAACTCTTGTATGTGATTGTTTGATTCATTTCATGTTTACTCTTCAAGCATATCCTTACATTCATCACTGGAATACTAACGTTTGATTGCAAAATGAACGTACCAAAATAAAAACCAGTTACAATGCTATCCTTTTTTATCAGGAACACAATAAAATAATCAGCCACTGCAGAATTTTGAATTCAACAAATGTGCCCAATATATGTGATATAGAACACCTGAAGTTTGCTTAGAGCTGAATAGTATGCTTAAAATGTACTTTTCTACTGTTTTAGTAGATACTAACTAGTCAGCAACATTTTTGTTTTCACTTTTTTTTTTTGCAAAGTATGAAAATGGGAGGGATGCAAACAAAAATGTAGACATAAAACAAAGCTCCTCTAATACGGAGATAAAAGGTTTAACCGAGAGATTTCCAGTACCAGAATCATTTTTTTTTCTGTTTCTTCATTTCAGCTTTCTGGGAATACAGCCACATGGTGTAAAGTGTTTGTTCTATTCACCTGTACAAATCACAAACCTTTCACCACTGACCTCATGAATTTAAGTCCAGCTTTAGACATACTCAGCTTCAAAACTAGTGTGCAAAAAACTTACAATCATTTGCTGAAGGTCATAGTTTACAGAGTAACACTAACAAACAAACATTTTAACTTTATGATCATTCATCAGTGTCATATTTTTAAATGAAAACTTTGTCTCTGTGGGATATATTTCTAGCTTTTCCTATCACTATTTCCTATTAAGCAAACAAAATTCTTGTTTTTAGCCATTTAATATAATTAACATCTTACTCATAAAATGACATTAAAGAAAATCAGATTAGCTTTATAACATTATTATACGCAGCAAAACTAGCTCTACATACATTATTAGTATCTGTGCTGTGCAGTGATTCAGTGCTAGTGTGTGGTACATGAAATTTCTGTGTAACAGCTGACTGTATAATATTTTGTGACATAGGAGAAAGATGCTGAAATTCAAAACAAATTGTGACAGTGCTAGGCTTCCATACAAATGGTGAGTGACAGGCTTACATACAAATAGTTAAATCATAATGAACTGTGACAGTAACTGGCTTCCATATAACAGTAAAATTAGAATAAGCAGTAAGAATGATATGTTTTCTATACTGAAACCTGTATAAACCAAACACCACTGGAACAAAATGTTCTCTTAGGAATAGACAGGTTAAAAACATTCTTTAGACCACTGAGCTTTTACTGATTTTCAACTTGAACAGGTTTCCAGATTTTTAAGGGTCCAATTTTTACAGGTTTCACTGCACATAATATTCCGCGATTTTGGAAGATGCAAGATTTGACATATATTTTCACAATACGTTTCCATCAAATCACTTAAGACAGTTCCTATTTGCCACATAATAGTGAAATCAGATATACTGTGATAGTAACATGCTTCTATATAACAGTAAGGACAGACTATGATGGTAGATAACTTCTATATACAAGTGAAGTAAAAAAACATTGATGTGATAGGTGACTTCAGTATAAAGAGAAATCAAATTGTGAGTTTTGTCTCAAGTACATTTACATCAATATCCTTTCTGTTCAACTTATAATTAATATTGGTACATATGAGGAATCTGAAAGACCTCAAACACTGTTGTGTTGGGATAAAGATTTTCACAGAGGTGGGTAATATAACATGTATATCTTGGTTTCTATACAGAGAATGGTATGAGAAGACTAAAGGCACTTTTTTTGTTGTGGACAATGGTTTTTACAGAGGGGTATTATAACATTAGTTTCTACATAGCAAGGAGGATACTGGAAGACTACAGATACTTTTGTTGATGACACACATTCTTTCAGAGGGGGATATTGTAACATACTTACCATAGTTTCTATAGAGACAGAGGAGGATACTGGAAGACTACAGACACTGTTGTAATAGCTGGTACTCTCACACAGAGTGCTGGTAGATACTGTCTGACTGGAGGGAAGGGTCTACAAAGAAAATGAAGAACATTTTCATTAATAGCTTATGCTTTCAAAAATAACACATTTGTGATGCAGGTAACGTAATGACAGAAAGTATGGTTGATTGGCAGAAAAACTAATTGTTTCTCTGAAAGTAAGACAGAAACATATTGCAGAGAGGATTCTGGCTCCTGTACCTCTCTCTCATAACAACAAGATTTGTTTCTAATTTTATATATTGTTTGAAGACATTTGGATCATCAAAATTGCTTTTCAGAATCCAGATATTGTATCACTGAAAGGGTGTATGGAATATAAATCTTGTTCTAAACAGTTAATGTTCAAAATAGCAATAATCTTCTAAAACAGGTAACAAGAATTATTCTGAATAAGATTTAGTCTGTTTAACAGAAATAGTATTTTCTTTGCTCAAAAAGTACCACAGACAATGTGAGTAATTCATAATGAAACTATAAAATACATTAATAAAACAGATTTTTTAATCAAGAGTTAAATTGTTCATCAGTTATCTGAAATATTTGTTAAGAAATAGACCTGATCACAAAACATAACCATCACTGATGCTGTGACAATTGCCCCATGCATTGTTTTTAATAACTTACTAGTAAAATCATTTATTTTATGATTTCAGTAATTTTTCAGCTATATTGTGGCAACCAGTTTGATTAGTGGAGGAAACCAGAGTACCTGAGAAAATCACTGACCCTCAGCAAGTAACTTGAGGTATGAGTCAAGTACACCTTTCTGCAATTGCCCAGAGTCAGGCACACACTCATATCTTAGAGATGATTGGTTACAGACATCTGTAGATGTGACCAACTAATGAAACTTCTCAATGACTTAAAACCAGTTACAATAGAATGTCTTAGGAGACCACTGTCATGAAAGATCACTGGTCTTAAAAGACCAGTCTCAACAGTCACTGCCATTATATAAACCTCTCTTGTAAGACCACCTGTCTTGAAAGACTTATGTTTTGCTGACAGAAGAGGTTGCTTTCAAAACAGATGCTATATTACTTGTAAAATCATGTGTTAGTAATATCAAAAGAAAAATGGAAAATTTTGATATATTTGAGTATGTCTTCATTCAAGATAGTCCTCTGTTGTAAATCACACTGATGACTGTACATCTTATAAAAATATTTGACACAGTCAGGGGTTTTGTGTTGCTATAAATACTGCCATTATGTATACTGTATTAGAATCAAAATAATTCATGCAACCCATGAATGTATTGTCATTTTAATATTGGCTAGGTATTATATTTGTACATTTTACCCTTTGCCAACACCTTGGGTAAAATTTTATGAATATGATGCCTACCCATGTTATAATGACAAGCTTATGGTTTTAATTCAGTAATTTCACGACCACTATAACTGAATCTAAAATAAAGACCAAACTCATATTTCTTACCTGCAGAACTGTATCTGATGAGTATTTCACTTTCTGTTGGAATAAATAATTCAGTTCCTTGTTTTGAAGTTCTAAATCTTGAACTCTGGTTTGTAATTTAACACATTCTTCCCTGAGAGCCTACAAGCAAAACATCAAATCATACAATGGAAATAATTATTGACAGACATATGATATGCCAGAAACTGTCAAAAATTACAAACTTCAAAAATAAACTTCCAAAAATATTTTCCTATCAAGTCTGCTTAAAACCAGTCCAGTGACTTTTCAGAAATGAAAAAAAGTTAAACCATGACAGATGAGACACAAAAGGATAATAGAAGCTCACAAGACATTTCAAGAAAGTGAGTGGAAAATCAATAGGTATTACCTTGTATGAAATAAACAGGAAATGGATCTGGACTTGAGGTTTGGAACATTTCGAAAGAGTGGACCAGATGTAATTTATTATTGTCTTTTTAAATCTTTCCTGGGGTACAAGGTCCATCTAATATTCAGGGGGCCTGGTTAGCTGAGTGGTTATGGTCGCTGACTCAGGGCCACTAGTCTAACAATGCTGTCTTGGGTTCAAGTCTTGCTTGTTCTGCTTCATGTGTTAAGGTTTCCAGACAACTATCCAAGGCCAGGGGCTTCATTGGTCAGCTGGAAAGCTGTCTGTGCTACCCCCACTTCCCCAGTAAAGTCTGAGTAGTCATGATATAGCTGAAAACCGCTGAAATTATGATAAATCCCAACAACCAACCAAGATAATATTCGGTTGGACATGGCATGTGGTCTAGTACAATCTTATATTGTAAAAAGTAACTTTACATATACTATATCAGTTTTTATGTAACAACAGTTTTGATTGGATGACATGTGAGGGAGTAAAATACATGAACTTATCATGTAGTCACAGACAATGTTTCCAAAATTTAAAATGATAATTTTTTAAAGCTTTTGTCGTTGCCTAAGCATAGAGATAACTGTACTGTACCTGAATACTTGACTGCATCAGTCCAAGATTTTACAGTCACAAATGCGTCCCCAGTAAAACTCAATTTACCACAGTAAAATGACTGATTGACCTCTGCAAATATTCAAATACAATACAGTTATCACCTAATTCTACATTCTTGCATGAACTGGTTACTTAAAATGAAATGTATTTTGTGAAATACATGCATATTTAAACAAGAATTTAACTTTGGAGGTGTTGGTTTAGTGTCTCTATTTCTTACACTTCTGTATAAATATACATAAAACCTCTGCAGTACCTTTTGAGCTAAAAGTGCCTGGACAACTTGATTTGCTATTTCATCCAGACATTTTTCATACTGTTGTCGTTGTTGTTCATTTTCTAGTACCAGAGATGAGTTTTCTGCCTCTAGCACCTTTAGTCGTTCCAGTAGTAATTTTGTTCTCTCTTGGTCAGTACCGTTACTCATCTGTTCAAACAGAAAAAATATAGAGTTGGCTTTAGATAGAAGAACACCTTTATTAAAATCTTTCAAAGCATAAATTCAACAAAAATTCAAAATATGAAATAAATGCCTCAGATTTTAATTTAAGGGAGCAATCACTTCTGAAAGAATTTGGAAAAAAATAAATTGGTTAAATTACAATCAAAGAAAACTAAATGTAATTTTTCTCCTGACATTTCGTACAAAAAGGTGCAGATATTATTAGTAATAACATCAATATGACATAACTCTTAGGCAGTGAAATTTTTCAGCATCAGTTCTGTTGGTAGTGATACAGATATCAGCTACTAACTTCCATGGGCATATTACTTATAAAGTATTAAATCAAGTAAAACAAAGGTTGATGCAAAAAATACTTGAACAAAACCAGGGAAATACTTATTACCTTATCTGAAAGTTCAAAATCCTCTTTTTTTCACTGACTATATTAGTTTCCTTGCTCTTAAAACATATAATTTCATCTCCTCAAAACAAATCATTTACTTTGCAAATCAAAAGTTTATCTGTCCTTTACTACCTAACTTTTCGTAATTTGTTACTTTTAAAAATACACTTGTTTCAAATATCTGGGAAAAAAAGTAACAAAAAGGAATTAAATTGCATTCAAAACACCTTGAGCTGTATACATTTGTTTTGAAAAGGACAAAAAATGCTAATGTATCCAGAAATTATACATGATTTGTATTGTATTCACACATGCTACTTATGGGTAATTTTCTCCAATTTCTGTTTTGACAAAGGTTGATCTGTTTATTAACCAGGTGTATAGGTAATAAATTCTATCCTAATTTTAAATTTGTCAGAAATTTAGAGCAGCACATGAGTACAAAGATTGTAATCATGATATTTACTTTTCAGATTTCTTGTATACCCATATCAAATCTAAATCTTCAATACTTGCACTAATCTTTCCTGAATTTGATGCAAGAGTGGCTCTAAAAGCTTTCTGTCATTTAATTCATCAATAACTTGTACATTCAATGTTCTATTTTCAATTATTTCGTAAACCTAGATATTACTGAAAGCCTGTAGAATAATGTTACATTAAAGTTTTACTTTTAAACAGGGCCTCAGCGGCCGAGTGGTCTAGGTAGTAATATCTATCACAGATCACTGCTGTGTAAACACTGGGGTTGTGAGTTCAAGCCTTGCTCATGGCAAGGTGTGCTCTACTTCAGCCTTATTTGACAGGGATTACCAGTTTTCCTGCCAAAGGTTGGTGGTTCTCACCAGGTACTCAGGCTTCCTCCCCCAGTAAAAACTTGATGCCATGATATAGCTGAAAAATTTCTGAAATTGGCGTAAAATCCCATTCAATCAAGTAATCAATCGATATACTGTATGTTATTTATGAAACTTTAGTACTTATATTTACATCTGTACTTTGATAGATTTTAAATCTGTCATAAAAATCTAAGATTTGGCTTTATAAATCTGTAAATTGGAGAATGAAAAGCATTTGTTCCCATACGAGGTCAGACAACGAACATTGTCATATACCATACACAATTTCAAATAGCATAGCTCACATTCCCTGCTGGATAGCAATTTTTCCCTGAAGCACTTTTCAAAATTGGCTCTTATTGAAACTTGATCTGAGTATTGCTACTACAAACTGAAGAAAATTTTGTAAGAAATGAATGTGCTACTTAGGCAACAAGACCAATACCGGGTATGGATCTGTGTCGCTGTATGCAAAATTTCAAACTATTGGCAAACAGGAAGTGGCTGCACAGCAGATCTGAAAATTGCTTACACAGTACAACTCAACAATTATCAAGCTCCAGACCAAATATAAAATCAATCCCTTCCACAGAAGCCATGAAAACTTTGATGAAAATTTCAACCCAAAGTGTTTTGGACAGATGGACAGACACACTGACAGGCGGAGTCGAGTGGTTACTAGACCTGCAATCCTGCTGGTGACACAGGTAACAAAGTATTATGACAGACAGATGGGTCTGTGATCTAATAAAATCAAAGATGTTCTTATGGCAGGTCCTCCTCATCAGACCCTCCTCCCAAGAAACAATTTATGACCTACCTGTTGTTCAAATTTTTTGACATCATTAAGAAGCATTATATTTTCTCTCTCTAAACTGCTGATGTGACTGTTGTATTTCTGTAAATTGTTCTGAAAACACAAAAACAAAATCCTCATCAAAACAATAAATACAGAAAATCAGTCAAAAATTGGTAACTTAATTTGTAACTTTTTTATTCTTCATCCTATTTTGATGCACTGTTTTTTTTAAATGTTGGTCTTTGTGAGTGCTATAGCAAAGTTGCAACAGATTTTTCCTATCTTTTATAGTTTTTGAGATAAAAGAGGTTAAAATTACAAAACCTTGACATTTTGCCTTGCGTACAAAATTTTTATTTTTCATCCAATCGAGATACATTTTGTTTCATTGAATTCCTCTTGAAGACAGCTTTCAGTAGTATGTCATCAGATTTTTCTCCATCTCTAACAGTTTCTGAGAGAAAAAGGATCAAATGTTGTCCAATGGGCCCAATTTCACCATTTTGCTAAAAATTGTTTTGTGTCAACATGAATTCAGTGACAAGCAAATTTGTTTGTCCATACATTTATTTGTTTAGCTGCAGTTAGTTGTTTTCTCTTGTTGACTTGCTGCAGTCATATCATGGAATATAGGTGATAGATGGATAGACGGACACATGGATGGAGAATGGTCTATACCTAGCTGCCACTATGTGCGGCCAGGTGTAACAAAAAACACACAGTCTGAGTTATCCATAGTGCACAAGTAACCCAAGTAACTGAAGTTAGGCCACAATAAATTAATTATTAGATTTTCATCCAAATTTTTCCAGAAATAGGGGCGGGGGCAGATGGGTGAATTTATTTTTTATATTTTGTCTATTTTGGTGGAAAATGACTTAAAAAATGAAGAAAATCTTTAGAATGAAAAAAAAAAAAAAAAAAAAAAACACTGAAAAAATAGAGGCGGGCGGGGGTGAAAATCTAATAATTAATCTATTGTAGCCTTAGACTACATATCAAAAAACAGATCTCGGAATCCATATAATGGATTTACAAATTAAACAAAACCTAATTATATTTTGTTGTCTTGGGTATTCAAGTATTTACCAATCTATTATAAAATCAAAAATTTTCTAAAAATATCATCTCCCAATATCTTCTGGGCTTAAACATGATGGATGGGGCTTCAGTATTCATCTTGTATAATAAGCTTCTAGGGAATTAATGCATTGTGCTAAAATGAATTTTCTAAAGTTCAATAGAATGTAATTTTCTCTGTTAAATTTTGAAATATGCTCTACCCAATTGTTGATTTCCTTTGATAAAAATTATGTAATTTCATAAAATTATGAAGTGGTCGAATGAATCATAGTGGTTAACCTTCAGTTGCTTTTTTAGATTAAAATAATTAGTTAAAATTGGAATAATTGCCTAAAGAAGCAATTCATCTGGGGAGCATGACAAAGCAGCAAGTCCACAATAAAAAACTTAATAATTTTTTATGAATTAAATGAAAATAAGCTCTTTATTTCCTTTTGATCCTGTATTTCTCTTTTCACAGGCAAAAATGTCACCTCTGTGACAAATCATAATATATTACAACTGTAAAAACCTGATCCTTTTTAGCCTTTATTTTGGAAATGGGATGGACCAGATCTTCAAATTTCAACTTTTCCCAATATCTGTTATACAACTTCTTAAAGGATAAGGCAACCATGCATTTTGCATAATTTTCCACCATTATAAATATATATATTGGCCGTATATGTTTCTTTCAAAGGTCGGGAGTTCTCACTGATCCTCACTGGGTTCACCATGATAAAACCAAGAAAAACTGGACACCACGATATAGCTAAAAAATTGTTGAAAGTAGTATAAAGCTCCAAACAAACTGTCATAAATGTTAAACTTTTTCTAACGAAGTAAAATTCTCCAGCAGAAAATGACCTTTTTCTGACAACAACATATGAATTGTCTCAGATAGAAATCAACCTTATGCAAAACAATACATGTATATGTAGAATAATGTATCACAAAAGCTTTATTGACAAAGATGTTGAGATCTCATGAACTATAGTTGAACCCTGCCACATTTTCTGTGCCCGTCCCAAGCCAGGACTCATATGGTCAGTGGTTGTCTTTGTATTATTTTTGTTCTTTTATTATGAGTTGGACAGATGGGTCGAGTAGGCAGTAGTGTTCTATTGTTTTTAGACAGATTGCCGACATTCCCTGTTTATCTTTTAATTATATAAAGTATATTCCAAAACCAATTTGGAAATTCTCTTCCTTTTGCAAAAAATCCATTTTAAACAATGCAGATCAGTACTTACTCTCAAGATATCAAGCCTGTCTTGATTGTCTAATTTTCTCATCAAATACAACATAGTACATGTACATTGTGCTTAGTGATTGCATCCGTTGATTTCTATCTGATGCATCTGATGTCAATATCACTAATATGTAGATACAGTAAAACCTTGTTATAATGCCCCTGGTTTCTTTCCCCACCTCACTTATCGCCACAGTTTTTGAGAGTCCCTTTTTCCAACTTTACCTTTAATTTCATTATAAAGCTCCCTCAACCTATCACCAAACCCCTTTATAATCCCAAAATTTGGCTGGACAAATGGTGGTGGTATAACAAGATTTTACTGTACTTAGATATTTGATGCGTACACAAAGTCCTGAATGTTTACTAGATAATTTTGAATTGCTTGTGTGAAATAGTACAAGATCCAATCAGAAACCAAAGATATGCTATCCACCTGACCATTTTTTCTGCAATTTAAAGTTTATTTCTGTAAATTTACCTACCTCATACTGTACAGAAAGACTTGACTTTTCTTGTTTTAACTGATCTATCTTGGACTTAAATTGCATCATCTGGGTTACAGCTTGTTCCATTCTGGAAAGAAAGGATCTAGTCGGTGAAAAGACATTAACCGTAATTTAGTGAGTAACTACTGATATCTGCTCCTATTTTTTAAGAGCAGAAAACAATAATGGAAGCATTACATAATACCCTGTCAGATTTCACTTATTCAAGGGCTGTAAGTCTGGAACCGAAAACAGCTACATTGCCAGATTGCCTTAATCTGTATTTTGATGATTATGGACATGTTCCTAATATCATAGTCATTATCCGTTCTCCTTACTTGATTTACGACTTGTTACCAGCTTTTGTACACAGGGCAAAGCAACAGGTGTTACATGTGAAGCAGGACATGCTTACCCTTCCGGAGCACCTGATGTCACTTCCAGTTTTTATGGGAGTTGTATTGTCCTAGCTTTAGTTTTCAGTATTGTGTCAGTGTTGCTTACACATTGTGTTTGTGTTTGATCCTTTGTTGATAACAGTCTTGTCTGGTGCTATGGATATATATGACCTATGAACTTCCGTATTCTTCTCATTCTATGTCATATGTAACAATACAAAGTTTAAAACAATCTACTGGATAGAACAAAAGTAAGTCAACTGACAACAACCAAGGAAGATGGACGGACACATGGACTGCCAAGAGTATCACATAATAACCACCCAATACCTGTGGCAGGGTACAAAAATGATCTATACAATAATACCTATAAACAATACAATTTCTGTTACAGTGATTTTTGCTTGGAAAAGACAAGCATTTCCTTTAGACAGGTTAAATGTGCAAGATGCTTTCAAAACACTGTGACTAACAATGTTTGATGCGCACGGGATGTAAGTGGGGCAGGACATGGTTACCCTTCTGGAGAACCTTATGTCATTCTCAGTTTTTATAGGAGTGCAGACTTTCCTAGCTTTAGTTTTCAGTGTTGTGTCCATTTTTTGCTTCAATGTTTGTGTTTGTATTTGATTCTTTGTTGATAATGGACTTGTCTGGTCTTCTTGATGTATGATTTTTTGGAACAATGACTTCAAAAATCTTCTCATACTATACGATTCTTCAATGTTTCTTCTAGACTGGTTTCACTATTGCTACTTAAATCATACTACAGTAGTTTCTACCATTTATTCCTAATTCTCAATACTTTTTGCACTGCGTAATTTTCGTGCTATTCTTATGGGTGTGAAATAAGCAAAAATTACCCAAAATAAAAAAAATTTCATATCTTACATCAGCATTTTTCAGATGTCTTCTTTTTACATAATAAAATGTTGAATTTAAATTGAACTCTCCCAGTACAAATTGAAAGCCTATATTTTAAAAAAAAATCATTATTTGTTCATTTCAGGACTCACTGCTTTAGTTTTCTTTCCTGGACTAACCTACACAATGTAATAGAGCTCTAATGAAAAAATATTGAACTTCTCAATATCTTCGCTGCACACATTAAGTCACTAGATGCATGAAATGTATAAACCATTAAATTTTCTACTAATTAGGATATTGCATGTTAACATGCTGACTTTTCAGCCACAAACATTAAATGAAAATAATTCCACTATAAAAAGGACACTTTTTAACTCTCCCGATCAGAAAAGATCATCACCCCAGAAACTTACATTTCTTTACTTCTTTTTATGGCAGTTAAAGTTAATAGCGCTATTTTCTATAATTAATCAATATTTATGATGTTTTTTAATGAGCAGGGCACATGACACAATGAGCAGTTTCCTGTTTTATCCTAGGAGATAGATCCATCAAAAGATTTTTTCGGTAGGCATAAAAGAAAATCAACCATTTCCATCAGGGAATCTGTTTACGAGAAAGTCATAAAAGGTTTGACAAAATTGAATCTTTGGTTTAATTTCCCAGATATAGCTACTTTCCTAATATGATCATGTAAATGTAAACATTTATCTAAAGTACAAAATTATGCTATTTAGATAAAATTCAAGGATGTACAAAACCCTTAAAATGAATGTTGATTTGTTGTTCATCAAATCAAAACTGCATTTGCAATCCTGAATTAGTGTAATGCAAAGTAATGTCTGTTTTGCTTTAATCATTGGCATCTATCACAGTCATGAATTGGTACTGGTGTAAAAGTACTAGAGACTTATCTCTGATTTGTTATTGAGATTTGCAACCAACAATGGTGGATATGATTTTATTTAAAGGTTATCTTGGAATTAAGAATAAATATATCTCTTTTTCCCTATGATCATTAAAATTACACAAAACAAACTTTTAAGAATGAGAGACAAAAATGCCAAAGA
>JAOXYI010000002.1:728478-740542 GCA_028566495.1 Lithophaga antillarum
AATACCACTATTTAATATAGAAAAAACTTCTGTCAAATTTTCTCATCACCAAAATTTACATTTTGTAGATAACTATATTGGATTTAATATTTGCTGACATCACTGTCGATTTAATGGTTGCAAACTGAGTTCACCGGCAATGTGTCAACCATTAAACAGATACTTGCAACCATCAAACCACAGACTGATGTCTGCAAATATTCATATACAATCCTGTTATCTCTCATCATCAGTAACCCATGGTTGATTATGCTTCATTCCTCCCTCCACGAAGCATAATCAACTGTGGGTTACCAACAATGGTTATCTCTATTCTGATGCAAATGTCAAAGTGTTGATTAAAATATTGATTTTCAAGTAACTGAGAGTAAAAGATGTGCCTGTGTTATTATCTAACAGCATTAAATCGTGGAATTGATGCAGTGAAATTTTCATCATCCAATCAGAATCAATGTTCCATTACATTATATAATGACACAGAGTTCTAACTGAGCTGATCATTAAATCGTCACAATTTTTTTTTATTTAAATTATAAACCAACAACTTTTGTGATCAGATAAGACAAACAGTCATGAAATGATTGTTACATCTATTCTGCCAGCATCTAAAAAAGTTTAAACTAAAATTTTTCTATAAGGAAATGTTGACTTTCCACTCTCTGTGGATGGTTTTAGGTAGAAAACTATATCGCTAGCAGGGGATATAATAACAAGAAGAACATTTAATATTCACACTTGGTCCAGGTCAACTTTCAACATTAACTGGACAATTTATCTGCCCTGGGATCAGACATTCTGGACTTTGTTATTAAATGTTGTAATATTTACCTATCTTGTGACGGCCGTAAAACACCACTTAATTTGTCATCATAAAATCTCTTCATAGCAAATCTATCCATAGCTTGATCAGAACTGAAATATAAATTAAATAGAATTATCTCCCCTATACCATCAAGAAACTACAAATTAAAAATTACATACAGAATAATGGCTTTGAGTTTAATTCTGTTGTATGTAGTATCAAAAATAAACTGTATCAGTGGTTCACAAACAGTTCAAAACTGTTGAAGATAATTTTAATTGTAAGATTTTTATCTATCTAATATCTCACAGTGTGGGTTTTTTTTGTCCCCAGACATGTTCTTTATACAGATCATAATTGTTAATTACCAATAATTGAGATATTGGTGTGACAATATGGTACTTTATTTGGAAAAGACTTTCATGTATATCCTGAAAACATTTTTTCAAGATTCTGTATTAATTCATGCTGCTAATGATCACATCATTTTCTATGTTTTTCTAAGAACTATTGACACACCAGTGAAGCCATTAAACAAAAAGGGCTGTCTAGTTTAACTATATCAACAAATCTTTACCTTGCACAAATATTGCAATAATGCATGAAGGCTGCTATCACCATGGCGATTCTATCTTGACCTCCTTTACAGTGGACAACAACAACATGGTTGGGGTCAGAGTTCAGCCAGGAATCCATTGATTTGCAAATGTTACACAGTCGTTCCAGTGGTGGTGCTAAATGTGCAGGCCAGCCATAGTCTATCACTCTCTGAAATGACAGAAATAACACATATTTACATGGACAAATATCAGAACCAGTGCAGTCTTTCATTAGAAGATACATAAACCAGAAAATTACAATATCTTAAAATGCCTTAAGATGTAAACTGTTCTTTCTGCTAACATGTTTTTATTATATTTTTAAGACATATTATGCATCTGAATATGTTGCTAGACATTAAATCTGGTCTTTGTAAAATGTCCAGGAATTGTGTATATTATGGCATGAGTATTCCTACCTGAAAAATATCTGTAATGTACATCTTAGAATATTTGTAAGTCTGGCCCCAGCAGAATAAAAGTTAAAATATCCTCAAGTCTAAGAATTTACTGTGTTATTCCTACCTGTGTATGAACTTTCTGTAAGTCTGGTCTCTGTTCAGAGACATGATGACCGTACAGTTATCCCTACCTGTGTATGAACTTTCTGTAAGTCTGGTCTCTGTTCAGAGATGTTGATGACTGTACAGTTATCTCTGTGTTATCCCTACCTGTGTATGAACTTTCTGTAAATCTGGTCTCGGTTCAGAGACACTGATGACCATACAGTTATCTCTGTGTTATCCCACCTGTGTATGAACTTTCTGTAAGTCTGGTTTCTGTTCAGAGACACTGATGACCATACATTTATCTCCGTGTTATCCCTACCTGTGTATGAACTTTCTGTAAGTCTGGTTTTTGTTCAGACATTGATGACCGTACAGTTATCATGTTGGTTATCTCTGTGTCATCCCCACTTGTGTATGAACTTTCTGTAAGTGTGGTCTCCATTCAGAGACACTGATGATTGTACAGTTATCTCTGCATTATCCCTACCTGTGTATGAACTTTCTGTAAGTCTGGTCTCCGTTCAGAGACACTGATGACTGTACATTTATCTCCATGTTATCCCTGCTGTGTATGAACTTTCTGTAAGTCTGGTCTATGTTTAGAGATGTCGATGACCATACATTTATCTCCGTGTTATCCCTACCTGTGTATGAACTTTCTGTAAGTCTGGTCTCTGTTCAGAAACGTTAATGACTGTACATTTATCTCCGTGTTATCCCTACCTGTGTATGAACTTTCTGAAAGTCTGGTTGCTGTTCTGAGAAACTGATGTCCACAGTTATCTCCGTGTTATCCCTACCTGTGTATGAACTTTCTGTAAGTCTGGTCTCTGTTCAGAGACGTTGATGACCATACAGTTATCTCCATGTTTCTGTTTCAACATGTTCATCACTTCGTTTAAGTTATACTGGTACGTTGTCTCGTGTCCATCAGAAGGAAAGGACATTGCTGTAAACAAACAGTACCAGTGTTATTATACGTGATCAAATTAATTTCATAGTTTAGATATCAGTTATATATATACATCTAATGATTTTACTGTATTTTTACAAGAAAAATCATGCAACAGAAATGCAGAGTCCTTAAAGTAAAAGGTACCATAAAAGTTCATGGTATTTCATTACAAATTTAAATGCAGGCTGATGAGTAAAAGCATTATTTTCTCCGAGAGCAGTTTTCAGGACAATGATAAATCTATATACATTTAAGATTTACTTGAAGTGAAAGCTATTCTAAAATTGTTTTAAAAAATAAACAATCAAATAAAAACAGACTGATGCAAAAACTATAGAGATCAACCTCTAGTCTATGTTGAAAAACCAAAATTTTGTAATAACTCACATATAATCCTTTCCGTAATGTACACAAGGTCAAGGACAAGTTGGTCATCTTCACGGTTGCCATGGTGATCTTGGGCCCTGGTGATCATGTTTCTCAGTGTTGAGGATGTGGACATTCCACCACGACTTGAGGGTAATCCAGAGATCTGCTGCAATTATATACAAATTAGTTGATTTAATTTGTAAATTAAGAAATGAAAATCTATATGAAACACAACATTAAGTTTAACCCCACTTGTCATTATGAGAGGAATCTTATACCCTCATCAACATACATACACAGTGGAAGTCCGAGGGTCCGTCAATATTACCTCAAATAAACCTAAAATATTTGAGTTACTGGAGGTATTTTAAAGCTGTTTATTGCAATCAAGGGGTTGTAATTTCACTTTGATTTATCAGAGTAATACTCTATAGAGTAAACTATGTTTGACTGTACATCTGTGACAGTACACCAAACAGAACTTGACAGTAAACCAAACAGAACTTGAGTGATCAAGGTTTGACTTACTTAACTGTAAACCAAACAGAAGTCTATTGAAGATATTTTCGACTGATATGAATGTGTTAGTCAGTAATGACCATGGTAATAACATATCGATCAGAGGTGAACCACTGAGGTCTGACCAGGCCTCCATGGCCAAGTGATCTATGTAGCTGTGTACCTGTACACTGTAGTCTATCAACTCCAATGTTTTCAGTTAGCACCTGACTTTGGTAAAAATGATAAAGGTGCACTTGATTTGTATCTATATAGTTAACCAGTTACTTTCTAAAGGTTAGTGGTTTTCAGTGAGTACTTGGTCTTTTTCTATTAATAAAACTTGTTGCCTAGATACCCAATCAAACCTCATTGTGTTGAAGTCAGCAGTGCTGTTGATTTTATGTCAAATTAACAGATTATTTAAGTTGTTTGAGGTAATTTAAGCTCCTTATTACATATGTACTATGAAGGGACTATCATTTTACTTTATCCCATGTAGATCTGCTGAAACTGACCAATTTAAGTCCATTTAATCAATCAACTAGTTGGTCAAGACTTTTGATCTGATACCAGTATTCAATCTCTGTTTTTGTCTACTTGATCTCCCTGAACTGTCCTTCAGAACCTGAAAAAATCCACTTTTAACCAAAATTAGCAAGAGATTGTGTACTTACATCTCTGGTGGAAAATTGGTATCTGTTTACTGACTCATGTTTCTGAAAAATTAAAAATTCAAGTCTTAGATCTAACTTAATGGAAAATCTGAATGTAAAGATAGTGCAGTAATAATTTAAACACTGCATTTGGTAATCTGAAAATGGCAAGAAGGGAGATTTTGGTTGAAAAGTAGGGAGATTTTAATATTCACATAGGATTATACAGCACATTTTGATATTTTAGTACGGAGATTTTTTTTTTTTAATACAAGAACACCCAAAATTTTACAAAATTTTCGGTAAAAAGTAGGGAGCCTCCCTCTTAAGTAGGGAGGTATCATATGTATGTAAACAATGAAATTTCCCTTCCTCAACTTGAACAACTAAGGTTATTATTGCAGCAGATAGTCATTAACTTATTCACCCCCAGATCAATTTTTTTGAGATTCCTGTTTTTCCCTTCTTTTGCAAAAATATGCAACTTATATGTAAATGAGTTAAAGACTGACTAGAAATGGGTACTGATACATAAATCAACATCTACTGAAAGAGGGGGTGGGTGGAGTGTGGTGGAGATGGTGGGTGGTGGGCCAGTGGCCACCCCTCTTGAAAAACATGTTTTTTCACCTTTTTTCTATGGAATTCTTTATCCAGAACACTGAACATGTATGCAAGGGATGTAATTTGTTGCCCTAACATGGGCTATGCATCACTTTTTGATTTTATTTCAAGCTGACAGCTTCTGCAGCAAAACTTTTGGCTCTGGGGTAACATATGGAAATCCAGTGGCACCAAAATTACCAACTGACGTTTTTCATCCAAACTAAATTCTGGAAAGTAGAAAAATGCTACTGGAGTGTCAATATTTTACTGAAATAAATTTAATCTACCTACCTACTAAAACAAACCAACAAAAATGACTTCTGAGTTAAAATATACATGCAGCAGCAGTTCTTGGATAACCACCCTCACCAAAAAATCATTTTTTTACTATTCCAATTTTCTGGGGCTACTAAATTGGACCACCGTCTAAACACAGCATGTGTATGCAGTCTCTTTGGTTATATTCATGTTCACTGTGCACCTGGGTGCCTAAGAGTTGGAATTGAAGCACATGCAAAGTTACCGAAGTTTGATCTTTAATGCTAGTTCCAATCAAAAAGCGGGATCGAGGGCAAATGAATTTCACAGTATAACAGAAACTAAGCATGAAATGTAGGTCACAGTGTTCCACATTTGATAAGCTTTCACTCTAATTCAAATACAGTACATCTGCCTGTGAAGTCACATGACTGTAATAAGGCATGAAATGTAGGCCATGGCGATCCACTTTACACTTACACTAAAATCCAAAATATATTCACCTGTGGAGTTATAAGAATACAGTAATGAAGTATGAAATGTAGGTCGTGGTGACCAACCTTTATAAACTTTCACTGTAATCCAAAAACATCTTCCTATAGAGTTACGTAACTACATAAGAAATCATCTAGGGACAAATTCAGTGCAAAATTTCACAAAATTTCACGAAATCCATGATATGTAGTGACCTGTATACACAGTAAGTACATCTGCATGTGCACAGAGCTTTTATGATTGAATGTCAATTGAAGTAACAGAATCTAATGTTTAATCACATCAATCAAATCAATGAATTATGAAATGTGTGTTATGATGGACCTTTTTTTTTGTGGCTAGTAGTTTTCTTCCTTAAGAAAAAGTCTGTATATCATGAAAAAAAATTATGGCCTTATCTGAAAAATGAACTTGGACATAAACAAATTTAATCAATATTACAGAAGCATAAAATGTATCTAATATGTCAAAGAAATCAACTTACTGCAATTTCAAGATGTAGAACAGCAATAAAAGTGCTGTTCCTTTGCTTGGTTTACACCTTGTGTATTATACAAGATTTTGTCTCATAAACATTTACCCGTATCTCTTAATATTTAATTGAATGTAAACATCAAGCATATTTAATCTAAGATATCAAAACATGAATTTAGGTCAAAGTGACCTACTTTTGGTATGAAGTACAGGTTTCTGTAAAATTGATCTGCATGTGAAGTCACATGGGGATCTGAGAAGTGAACTAGAAATACTTGTCAATCAGACTATGGATGTGCAAGGGGACGATCAAACCCCCATAATGCTGTAGTCTAGTCATTCCTCTAATAGAAGCTCTACTTAAGAAGTTGAATTAATTACATGCATTAAGGCCAGTTCAAATTAATGTGTAGATTTTTATCAACCTTGACAAAAAGTACGGGGTGGGTGGGAGGATTTTATTTTTTAAAATTTTATATGTTTATAAATGTCAACAATCTGTGTATCTATTGCAAAAGAAACAATAAATAGAAAATTTAAAATTTAAAAATTAGGGGTGGACCGATTTTAGAGGGGCAGCCAGGAATGAAAATCTAAATGAAAATGAAAAATGAAAAACATTACCTTGAATTGGCTTAAGGGGTAAAAATTTATTTACTTAAATAATACAAGTTTTTTAGTCAGTTAAAAGATGCTATAGACCAATCTATGGAAAACCCAAATACATGATTATGTCATCGCTGTATTCTCCATAGCACAAAACTTGAATCGATCATTATAACTTTGCTAGTACAGAAAGTGAGAAAGAATTTTTTTTAAAATTTTCAATTGAACTCACCACTGCCAAATTGTAAGTAACGATCTTCCAAAAACCAGTCAAAAACTAAAACTTGAGTCCAGAAAACTACCTACTTTACAAAATCTTTATAGTATATGTGTGTATTACTAATGAACTCAGTTCAAACTTCCCACACATAAATTCTTATAATCGAAAACATTTAAATATTTGTTTACCAATTTTAACTTTATCGATTAGTTATTGTCCTACAAACACTCAGTGTCAATAATACTCTTGTCTTATGGTCATCATATCATAATAAGATAAACATTTTTCACACCTTGTCATATTTATCAATAGTAAGGTGAAAACAATTGATCTGTCCTGTGTAATAAACATATGGCCATATGGGACACTTGATCACTGCTTCTGAAGTATAAAGCCATTTATACTAAACCTACAGTAAATGTTAAGTGGACAATGATTTAAGGCAAATATACATTCCAAGCTTTTCATGAATAAAAAAACTTGGTCCATGGGAAAAAAAACAACTATTGTATACAGGAAACTTGATTTGTTAAAAAAAATATAACTTCCATTTTCATTTCTTAACAGAAATTTTAATGGGATTAAATAAAGCTATAAAAAAAGCAGGCTGACAGTTAGCATACATGTGATGTGCCCTCTTTTTAAGACAAAATCAGGGTAATAGGTGGGTTATATAACCAAATCTCCCTGTGTTAATCCTGTCATTTATCTTCCTTATATTGATCAAGTCAAGAAGGGAAATTCCATGCTACCTGTTTCTATGACAGGTGTCAATTTTCACAAGTTTGGACTGAAACTATATTTTGTCAAGTTATTTTTACGTTTTCAGCTTTTTGACTGAACTCACATTAGGTCCACAATAAATTAATTATTAGATTTTCGTACAAATTTTTCCTGAAATAGGGGTGGGCTGGCAAATCTTATTTATTTTTTTGTGGAAACTGCCTTAAAAATGAAGAAAAATATGCACATTTTCTTTAAATCAAAAATAAAAAAAATTTTTAGTATTGAAACTAGAAGAAGGTGATCTTTCAATCACAGAAAGATAACCTCCAAGCATCTTTTAAGTTTTGAATTTTTTTTGGCAACAACAGCTATCTTGAATTGGTTATATCCAAACAAAAGACTTAATGCATACCTAGACATCTTTAGAAATATTTCTGATGTTTTATACAGATTAGTTTGGTGCATTTACAAGAAATCAGTATTTTTATATTTTTCAATTCTTTAGGTTTCCATGGCAACAACAGCCATTTTGGAAAATTCGAGCTAAAACTCTGAAAGGCAACCTCCCAAGAACTACATGTATTCTACCCCAAAGATTGGTATAGTGAAATCAGTATATCTGTTTTTGTTCACTCTGATCTTCTGGTTACTATGGAAACTGCAGCCATCTGGAAAACTTCCAACCCTTTATGCATCTGTAGACATCCTAGATGACAGTCTTTTGAAGTTTCATGACATTTGGAATATTCCTTTGAAGTTTCATAATAACCAGGCAATAGTTGTTGTGAAATCAGCGTATTTGTGTTTTTTTTAACTCAGTTTCCTTGTTACCATAGTTACAGCAGCCATTTTGACAGCTTCAAAGCTCTAATACTTTTCTACACACCCTAATTAACATTCTTGTCAAGTTTTTGTTAAGTTTGGGTAAGAAAACTGAAAATTTACAAAAAGAATTCCATTTTTGTTTCTATGGCAACAACAGATATCTAGAACTGGTCGAATGGAAACAAAATCTTCATGCACATCTAGGCACCCTTAAAAATTTTACTCTAAAGTTTCTGGAAGATTGGTTTGGCAGTTTACAAAAATCAACATTTTTGCAATTTTTTAATGTTTTGGTTTCCATGGCAACGTCAACCATTTCGAAAAATTCAAACTATAATTCTGAAAGAGAACCACCCAATCACTATTCCACCAAAGTTTGTTTCGAAGCAAAAGATCAAAATGTTTCGGACGGACAAAAAAAAGTGTGACGGACGGACGAACGTACGGACGGACGGACAGACAAAAGGATTCCTATATACCCCCGCCTTAATAGGCGTGAGTATAAAAATAATAACACTGACTAAATATTGCATGAAAAATGATTGATGCAAGAAAACCTCAGATGACTTAGGTATTTATGCGATTTATTGTCACTTTCACTGAGAAGTTCAAAATAATGACTTCTAACCTGAGTGGGTCCTGCCTTTCGTATTGTTTATTTATAGTCAATTTCTTACATACAAATATGGTATGAAGCACATAAACTTACATATTTGGGAAAATGAATTAACGTTTTTTCAACAAATTAATAAACTATATATTTGATCTTCAGAGGGCAATTTGTGGGTCTTTTACAATTTATTATCATTTATCTTACTGTCTGTAAATTGTAGTTCTGGTAATACTTTTTAGTGTTATTTTTCAATGATTTCTGTTGATAACTTATACATTTTTGAAAGCTGTATTAATTTTCAAAACAATACCCTTATGACGCACTTACCTTTACAATACTGGCGATTATTATGTAAATTATAAGTGATAAATGCAACAAAACGTGTCTCCTACGGTTTGAAATGTCTGGAAATTTCAGGTTTCATGTAAATGATGCAATCATGTAAATCTGATGAAACAGGTTATAATGAAGTAAAAAACTTCTGAGTCTTTCACATGGAATTCCTTGAAAACAATGGATAATTTAATGGGAATCAACTTCACAGATCATTCAAAGTATTTTTTTCACTGGAGTTATATCTCCCTTTAACCAAAACATCCATATACAAAAATCAAAAACCCCTTTTGGCCCCTTTTTTAAAAAACGGTAGTGGCCAGAACCCCCATAATCGATCTTGACCTGTATTTTGTGTCTAGGAACATTGTGTTAAAATAATAAAAGAATCTATCTTCAGGAACAAAAGAGCATGGAAACCAACTGTCCACAGACGACGACAGACAACGACGACTACGACGACGACAGACTCATACCATAATACGTCCGCAAAAATTTTGCGGCCGTATAAAAAATGGGAGCGATTCCATCATTTTTAAAACGTAGCCAATGGTCTGAAGTAGAGCTTACTGTTAATTGAATGGGTTGGTGTGTTTCATTTGGTGATCAGTCTACGAGTATATTCATCTCATTTTATTACTGTACCTCAACAAAATGGAGGTTTGATGGCAGATCCGAGAACTTAACAGGCCATGTATTGTAACGCCATGGTTAGCCTCTAAATAACGATCAAAGCGTTTGACGTCATAAGTTCATAAGTTGCAAATTGATGTACAATCGCTACACACGCTGCAGGTAGAGACAGTCATAGGGAAATGCGACAAGTCTAGGTTAACTCGTTTTGTGTGTAAAGTGTCCGAGAATATGCCTTTGAGATCCGCCTTTGACTAATCGATGGTCAATCAAAAAAGTCAACAATCATACCATATTCAATATATATTTTACAGCACTTTGAGGAAATCGGGGAAACTGTTTTGCCAAAATAGTACATGCACTAACTGAAAAAAATTTATTTTATTACATTCAAATCCCAATTACCTCATATAAACGATTTTTCACATTTAAGGTATTTCGACCTGTATTGTGGCCTCCTTTGATATCTATTTTCTCTTGGTTCTTATCAGGACTTGTTTAATTTTATGATTTCTGTTGCTGTTTTCTTGCGCTTTATTTGTGTATTTCAAGAGAGGCTTCGGTGACCAGTTGTCTTGCTTGGTGGTAATCTTTACCTGTAATCACTTGGGCATCAAAATTAACCTTGTATTTAAGGTACGCTTTACTTGAACCAAGCACGGCAAAGTTTATGTAGAAATCAGTGGTTTATACAGTCAATGTATCACATAGCTAATAGTTGCTGAAAGAGCGTTAAAATACACTAGTATTCAAACAATCAATCAATATTATGATGAAAACATGTACTTTATGATTCGACCGGTTAGTTTTCAGCAGTTATCTGTATAATAATTATTTTGAAAAATAATAATTTAATATATATTGTGAACTTTACTTCACACACAAAATGAAAATTATAGTCTTCTTTTTTAGAACGTGAAATTGATAATTTTGTATTATTTCCACATTTTGCGTATTACGTGGTTCAATGATGTGTGGTTTTATGCATACACATTGCAATTATAACGAGAATACTGAGTAAAGATGACAATCGTTCATATTGAGCTAGTTTTTATTGTCAAAATTCTTTTTACGTCAAAAAAAAAAAAAAATAACGTACATAAATGTTTTTTTTCCTTTTCGCACAGTACACTATAATAAGTGAATTTTCTTTTTTACATGTGTTTTTCCAGTAATCTAGGCATATTTGTATACATTCCGGAATATAAACATTATTTTAAAGTGGCTGATGTGGATGTTGATTCCGGTTAAAGTCCGTTTTTGATATATAGCTTTGACATTTTGAGAGAGAGGAAACCGATAACAGCTGTAGCTGTAGCAAGTCGTCACGTTAATCAAATAACTTCAAACTACATTATGATGCATCGATTTTTACAATAGCTTGTTGATGATAGTGAATTCTTCAAGTTAGGCCTGTAAAGGCTTACAGTTCAAGGGGTATTGGCCTAAATTCCACAGTCAGTTGTTCAAATATAAAAACATTTCAAGACGTAAGAAATCGATCCATTTTGAAATACTGTTTTTCGTGAAAAAATTGAATTAAGCTTAATCTTCTTTTGAATATTGTTTATCGCCAACTCAGCAATATTTTAGCTATATCATGGCAAGAACATCATATTGTGTGATGTTAATTGTCATGTCTGATTGTAATAGACCTGAACCATTACACTGCGGAGGTGATTAATTTTTCGTTGTGTTAACTGATATAAAGATGTTTATCATATACTTAGTAATTTATACAGGAAAATTGTATATACAGTACCGCCCTTTCGAAAGTTTAACAAAAGATAGCTAATCGCTAGCGACTCGTTAGCCTGTTTCGCTCACTCGCTAGCGACTGTTGAACACTCGAGAGCCGAAAAGCTGACAATGCTCGAAAGCTTTTCG
>JAOXYI010000005.1:27004-38733 GCA_028566495.1 Lithophaga antillarum
AATACTATTTAACTTTTGGTTTTTTTTTTTTTGTTTTTGTTTTTGTTTTTTTTTTTTGGAAAATTGCCCTGCTCCATTTAATGTCCTTCTTTCTATGCAAATTTTCCTGTAAAGTATATTTTTATGTTAAAATGTAATATAACTTACGCAGTATAAACGGCCCTATGTAGGATATCATACTTCCAAATCCGTTTAAGAACTCCAAGGCTGTCACTATTGCAAAATTTGGTACGAATGGTCTGGTCACCATAGAAACTAGTATTGATATTAGCCCTAATGCAAAAACAGGTTTACGTCCAAGCCTGTAAATATAAAAATTATCGGTGTAGTGTAGCTTATCGTTAAGACTTTGAATTCAACATGTTTAAGCGTCACATATTTATTTTTCTCTCCACACCACACGGTATTTTGAAGAATGTAACAAACAATGCACAATGAGAATTTCAAAACAAGAAAACTATTACCAGTTTAATTAAAAAGACAAGATTTATGAACGTGTGTACTAAGGCTGTGTTTTTTTGTTTTGTTTTTTTTTTATATAAATATAAACTGTATTCACTTTCTGTTAAGAATTTGTAGAAATCGAAACGAAATTGTTTTAAGATACTTCACATAATGGAATCACTCTTATTCTTGTTAATCTTTATTTTAATTTCTGTTGCACTTGATTAAATTTGTATTAATTAGCATGTTATTTCACACCTAAAGTAATACATATTGTGATAGAAATAAGACCATTTTTTAAATAACTTGAACTACGGATTTTGTCCTTCCATTCCAATTATCGGCCGACAGTGGAAAGAAAAATCCGAAAATTTCATTCCAATTCGGTACGTTCCAGAAATTAACAAGCGGTAAACAAAGATGGCGCGGATTGAAGTGTTTCTGTGTGAATCTGTGACAGAAATCGTGTCTTCTGTTGGAAAAAGGCGTTTTCTGAACTAAAACTTTGTCATTTTCATGACAAAAACAAAAAAACAGCATTAACGCTAAAAGATATGAACATTTTTAATATATATGATTTTTTTGTTTTAATTTCAGTTAATTTCCAGCCGGCGGGGGAAAAAATAATTGTTTTTCCAAAAATCTCGGCGGCGAATCCGTAATCCAAGTAATTAAATACGATTGCCTAAGCAGCAAAACATCAGAAAACGAAAAACTTAGAAAGGAGAAGCTGGATTGGTTTGCACATGCAATAATTTCCGATCATTATAAAAGCTTCCGTTCGGCTTCTGGAAAAGACCTCAAGCTCGATTATGTGCAACTTTTTTTTCATTTTTACCCGAAAAAAGAAAATTTACAAGGACCAACATATCTTGTTTTGGGACAAACAATCTGATTATATATAATGATTTAAAAGTAGAAATCTGAGCAAAAAAGATTGGTTTCATTGCTTTATATAAATGGCAATGATAAGAACAAAATGAGCTAAAATAACGTATACCACTTCTGCACTGACAGGCATTGGGTTTACATAAGGCTATTTCCTCTCCCAGATGCTTGATTAGTGGCAAACAAGGTCAGATTCCAGGATAAAACTTGTACAAATTAATCGCATGACACTTGCCACGTATCATGTGGCTGTTGATACAGCTTGACTGCTTATGCTTCACAAATTGTAAATGTAACGAATTGATATTCTCTCATGCACAGCTATTCCCCCAAAAGTACAGGACATACTTATAGGGTATAATGGAAAATTTAGGGATGCACGAATGAAGCAATTTGGGTGTAGATGACATGAATCCATCCACATAGTTCACGGTAGATGCTAAGATTACATATAATGACGTAATTGATACTCTTCATCTAAGTCACAGTTCTATCTGCGTGTCAATCGCTGAACAAAACAACATTTGAACTATTTATTGATCTGACATATATCTACCTACAACAGAAGCAAACACGGTTCATTTTTTACCACGAGGGGGTTTCATTGCATTCTACCTGTACATACTTTCATGCAATACCGTTATAGCAAAACATAGTTTGCAAAAAACTTTCACCGAAACATATTTGGTATGCATGGTAAGTTCAAGCAATAACTATCTCAAAATTAGGGGACAATCATAATTTATGATAATCACGTATAATTAAATCTTAAAATTTCTTTAACTGCAGGCAACGTAGTGAGAAAAAGCCGTTTGTATCTAATAAATCAATTCATCACGGCAACTTATCTGCCTGCATTATATTCAGTCAGTCGTGCACAGAACATCACAGAATATGGAGTGTGTGTGTGTGTGTGTGTGTGTGTGTGTGTGAATCAACCAATGCAGAAAATTACAGAATATCAAGCAAACATACCTTTCGAAAAGTATCAGGAGGATTTGAGCTGTAGTACAATATCAAAATCTGTTTATCAATACATCTCAGAAAGAAATCAGTGCGATGCAGAACAACTTAGTATCAATACAAATAATACACGTGTGTATGAGGAATTCATGTGATACTGAAACATACTACATGCCATGTATGTGTATGTATTAGAAAGGAGTCCGGACAATACTGATCCAGTCAGTCTAGACTGAACAAATATCTGTGTACATTACCACAAAACATACTTACGTGTCTGAAAGGAATCCACATGATACTGAACCAATCAGGAGTCCTATATAGTGTACCATCAGAAAATGTGCTCGGTAAAATCTCTCATCGCAAACTATGTCGAACTGAATAGTTAAAAATAATAAAAAGTCAAATACGACGCTTAAGGTTTATATATTTGTTACTGTGATCTATTTTCAGTAAATGTTTTATTATACAATTCAGTTGTATGTATTCAATCTGTCATTGTATGAAGTTTCATGGTGTCAAACGTTTAGTTTCTGAATAATGTACCTAAACAAGAAAAACTAAACTGAGTGACTGGACAGTAAAATACGGATAACATGGTACGATTTTTGCAAACAAGTACTTTTGTTGAAAATATAACACCGATATAACAGATTTAAAGAGAAAACCTGCCCCAGTTGTTCAAGCATACTGACATTTCCGAAATGCAAGCACGTTTTCACCTATATTAAGAACTTCGTAACCAGGATGTTTCATGTGTAAATGCAAATTGTTGTAGAGTCTTGTTTTATAATGAAACTACCTATTCTATTTTTGACAGATTAAGTAGAATGACGCGTTTATGTCATGTTTCTGAACACACTAATGCAAAGAACAGTTTTGTGAAAACATGATGATAGTCATGGTTCCATCTCCAGACCATATGTTCTCTTTTTTCGATGTTTTAAGGGATTCGTTTAAGGAAACAAGGGCATTTTGAGGAATGGCAGTTATATCTTTGATTTTACGTTTCATTTTTTGTCCCTTTCTGAGGGTACTTAAGAAATGCTTACCTAGGCTCTGGCGTCCTCCTTCAATAAACCTTTTGCCACAATATGGTTAGCGTTAAACCTCATTTAATCAAATCAGACCGAAGAAAATTGAATTCCGTCGGTGACAACCGTTGTGTTCAACGAATTCGTGATGTAAACGTGAACTTACTGGTGACTTAATTTCATTTTTGTTTGGAAATGTAAATTAACAATATCTGTATCACCCGAAAATATGTAAGATTACTCTTTTACAAATGTATTACTGAAAATAAAACAGATATAGAAAAGTTTATACACATGGCTTTTTTAATTCTTTCTTGCTTGCAAGAAAATCTCCAGAGAAGAATTGTGACGAATGAGAAATCTCAAACACTGAAAGAAACGCCTATTGAGTGTTACTCTTTGTAAGAATCATACAGAAGGCGATATGTCCGAAAACCAACAATTTCTAAATGTTCCTTTACTTAAAATTCAAATTATCTGCAAATCTCAAAATTGTTTTCAATTATAACACAATCAGCAGAGAAATATGTTACATGTACACAGAACGCACTAAAAAAATGTCTAGGAAAAGCATAGAATGCGCCGCAAAAATCTAAGAAAATGGCGATAATTCATTATTTTAGTGTTTTTTTAATTTGGTTACAAATATATGAAAAGACCCGAAGGATTTATGAAATCATTGCCCTTGGCACATTGTCTACCCGTTAAGTAGTTTGTTTTAGTAATATTTCTATCAGTATGTTTCTTTTATGATACTGACTGCATGATTCTTAGAAAAATTAGCACTTAAACATGTTAAATGTGATACTCACTACTAAAGTAACTATAACTGTACGATAGTAATATCAAAAGTTACCTACATTTGTAGTTACATTTAACCCTGATCTATGTAATTATCCGATAAGTTAACTCATAACCTTACGGAAGCCGGTTAGTGCCACAAAGAAAAAAAAAATTATGTCGTAATTACGACATAGTATATCGTAATTACGACTTAGCTATCTCGTAATTACGATTTAGCTATCTCAGTACCAAATAAATGCATTACGAGCCCACACATGAAACTTCACCGAGTAACCCCAACCCCCAACCCTTGAATTTAAATACAATATGTTTCGGACACAGTTAACGGCCGAAATTCTGTATTACATTGTATAATAATTTTACTAGCAGAGTACTCAATTACTTACAGGGGCCTTGGTGGTTGAGTGGATAAGGTCGCTGACTTGTAAACACAAACCTAACATCACTGTCACGGATTCAAGTCCCGCTCGCCCGGCTTTGTGTGTTAAGGTACCCAGACACCTACTAAGGTTGGGGGTTCGGGTCAACCAGTAAGCTGTTCCCCCCCTCCAGTAGGTCTGGTAGTCACGATATAGCTAAAACATTGCTTAAAGTGACGATAGACTCCCAACAATCCAATCCCAATTATTTACAATAGATCTATATGTTTCACCAGAGACATAGGTGGTAATGGCCCACCGTCCTTAGGGGAAAGTGACGTAAAACGATTTCCCCAACTGATCTGACTTAAATCGCATGGAATGTTCCTATGTCATTTTACGAGAAGAATTGCAGACATACTTCATATAAAAATGTATGAAAGTAATGACCGTGGTGCGGCAATATCTTGGATATATATTTTACGGGTAACAAAATTTGCCCAGGACTTGAATGAAATATTCCTAACGACTTCTAGTTCATTCGCTATAGCTGATTTGTGGCTATGTTCATCACCAGCCTAAACACGGCTATTTTTGTTCTGGTAATACATCAGATGCATCGAGCCCCCTTTATTTGTCATGAGACAACAGTCGTGCAAATCATATTTATCTCGCGGTTCAATCTACGCCGAACAATTTAGTATACTTCAGGGTTATCAGATGAAGTCGTGTCATAATAGTTTTTATAGAAACCGCAAAGCACATCATTTATTATTCTTCGTGTGGGACAAATCGATGATAGAATTTGTTTTAATGGGGAGAAACGTGAGGCTCCAGAAAGGGTCTAATCCGACTTGCGACCTTTAGGCTCCTGGGAGGCGACTTTCGACCTGCAGGGGTATTTAAAATGACCTGCGACCTCTCAAATTCTAAGAAAATGACATCCGACCTCACCCCTTATAAAAACGACCTGGGGAAATATGATCTCAAATATGTGATCATATGTGTACGACCATATTCTGGTAAGTTGTCGTTTATTCTTCAATTATTCCATGTACTTACTTTTGTTTTTGTATACGACTGCAAAACTTTTGCGGTCGTATTTTTTGTGGGTCTGTCGTCGTCGGCGTCGGCGTGCGTAGACACTGGTTTCTGCGCGGTAACTTTAGTTCTAGATGGTCAATCCTTTTGAAACTTTAACACAATGATCCTTGGTACAAAATAAAGGTTAAGATTGAAAATAGGGAGTCAGTTTCAGAATTAGGGGCCAAAAAGTGGTAAAAATGGGATTTCGTATTTATGTGGAACGCTCATTTTCCGTCCGATGCGGGTTTTTTCATTCAGTTCCTAATAAAATTATCTTTCTGAAGTATGCCAACAGAAGTTCATAACTTTTTATTTCCCATCGAATTTTGATGCACTTTTTTTAAAACGTTCGTCTTTGTGAGTTCTGTAAGGAAAGTTGCAACAGAGTTTTCCTGTATATAGTTTCTTTGATAAAAAGGTTAAAATTGCAACATTGCATAGTGCTGAATTTTTGTTATACTTTTTGTAAATTAGTTTATCCAAATTCACCCATTTCCCCAAAGTTGGGAACCAGTGTTTCTGCCGCTTTTTGGATATAATCCTAGGATTGGCGTCATCAGTGGTCTATCCTATAGTGTTAAATTGGAAGGTTCTAATTGTTTTAGTTTGTAAAAGTTATATTGTACTTGGACCATACACCGAATAAAGTTTTTTGTTCAGATCATCTTTAGTAATTTTTCGTGAGAATGTGTAGATATTACAGTTAGTAATATGTATTTCTAAAGTTAGGATTTTATTGTTTTGTATAAGCGTTCCTGGTTTTTATGTCTCTTGTAGGCTAGAATTGTTATGTTATTAAAAACATTGACGCATTCTTTGTTTTTCTGTAAGATTTCCAGTGCTTCAGTAATTTTTGTTTTAATTGTTTAACCGACGGGTTAAATTTAGTAACCATAACTGTCGGAATATCATCGTGCTTTTTGCAATTTAGCAATAATTCACCTCTATTCAAAGCTATAGTGTCATTGATAATTTTATCAATTTCTATTTCCGTGTAATTTCTGTTGAGAAGCTTAAGTTTAAAGAACTGAATTAGTTTCAGTAGTGGTACTTTTGTTGTTGTTGTTGGTATTTCTTATGCACCGAATTATTTCTCCTTTGATAAAACCTTTGAAAACACTTTTAGGGTGGCAACTGTTTCGTTCTAAATACTGATGTTTCCGTTCTCTTGAAAAATATCTGGACGTCTAAAATTCCTGAAGCGTTGAATCTTTTAAATTTGTTTTCCAGTAGATCAAGAAATGAAACTTTGTCGTTAGATATTTCGTAAGTAAATTTAAGGTGTCTGTGGGAAGTATTAGCCAAGTTCGTGTATTTTGTTAATGTGTCCATTGTATAGAAGAAAGCCATCATCTCTGTATCTACCACAAAAACATATTTTGTTTCTGTTAAGAAAATTACGTAAAATTGTCTCCAATATTTCAAACATTCTGGGGTCCGCAAGTTCAGCGGAAGCGGAGCCACTCATTGGAACTCCAACTTTTTGCTTGTATATTTTTCCATTAAAAGTAAATTCATTGTTTTCAAGAAGTAATTTTAACAAACTCAATATAGTGTTTTTAGAGGGAATTAAAAATGTGTATTGACTTTCGTCTAAAGCTCTGGCAGTAGCTTCGAAGATTCCAGAACTTTCCAAATTAGTATACGTATTGCTTGCATCGAAGGTGACTAGAAATATATTCTTTTCTACCCCGATTTTTTCTATTTCATTTATAAAATGTTTGGTGTCTTTATGTAGGTGTACTGTTTTTGTACAATCAGAAGTATTATATTTTCAATAAAATGTTCTACATTATGTAGTGGAGTGCCACGAAGACTATTGGTTTACCCAGTAAAATAAATTCTTGTTTGAGTTGGGAATTCTTTTCCATTTCTATTTAATGTGTTTTCAGGAATTTTGTGTTTTTTTGGTAGTATAAAAAATCGACCCGGCTTATTACAATCTATGTTCTTCAGTAAGAAGTTATAAGTTATCATCAGTTTCGCATGTGGGAATAACTGTTTTATTATTTTCTTTGCTTGTTTCGTTATTCTTGCAGTTTGTGGAATAGATATCTCATCATAATAACTTCTATTTTCAAGTTGTCTCAGACCTTCCGTAATATAAATTCGTTTGTTTAGTATACAGAGAGTTGTTTTTATCCGCTTTGCAAATAATGATATCTTCGTTCATTTTCAAATTTTGGAGTGCAGCAAACTCTGACAGTGTTAAATTTGGTTTCTGTTTTTATACGCTCGTCGAAGATGGGATGTATTATGGTATACGAATGTCCGTATGTCCGTCCGTCCGTCCAAGCACGTCTTGCAATAACTTGAGAATGCTTTTACAGATCTTTACAAAATTTTAGCACAGTGTTTAGTTCTATGTTTACCTTTTGATTTTGACAGTTTTCTGAATTGCTGTTCTGAAGTTATGGGACTTTAATCGTCAGAATAATGGCAATTTTTCATATGTCTCGCAGTAACTCGAGTTTGCTGTAACGAATCTTTACGAAATTTTTACACAATGTCTAAGTGCAATAAGACAAGGCACCTTTTGATTTTGACGATTTTCAGAATTGTCTTTCCAGATTTATGGGACTTTGATCGTCAAAATATGGGCAATTTTTGATACGTCTCGCAATAACTCAAGTTTGCTGTGACGAATCTTTACGAAATTTTTGCACAATGTTAAGGTTCAGTAGGATAAGGTACCTTTCGATTTTGACTATTTTAGGATTTGTCGTTCCAGAATTATGGGACTTTAATTGTCAAAATAGGGGCAATTTTTCATATGTCTCGCAATAACACAAGTTTTCTTTGACAGATCTTTACGAAATTTTTACACAATGTTTAGACAAGGTACCTTTCAATTTTGACAATTTTTGGAATTGTTGTTCCAGAGTTGTGGGACTTTAATTGTCAAAATATGGGCAATTTTTCAAATGCCTTGTGCTAAATCCAGTTTGTTTTCTCAGAATCTTACAAACTTTATAGCAGTGTCAAAACCGAAAAAACAAGACTTCTAACAGTCAGTTTCAACTATATTATACTTTTAGATTTGTTGTCCTTGATTTATGGAAGTTTGATAATAAAAAAAATGGAGGGGATGGGCGTATCTTGCGCTCATGGCACAGCTGTTTATTCAGACATGATGAAGCTAGTCTGTGTGACAATAAATGCTTATGTCCTAATACTCAATTAAGAACTTTCAGTGCTATCTTTTTCCTTCAGTCATGGAGGTCCTGGTGGAGAGACCAGTCCACGTGATAGGAGATTCTTTGATCCAAAATCCTACAGAATTATACTGTTTGATCAGAGAGGAGCAGGAAAATCAACTCCAGCTTATGAACTCAGGGTATGTAACTAAAACTTTTACAACTTGTGAAGTCAGGATATATAGCTAGTACTTTCAGTTTCGCAGTACTTTATTACTATGAAAATAGCAAAAAATTACACCATGGCAAATATTTCACAGTATAAAACACTCTAAACATTGTTGTTTTTGACATTTTGTGGGATTTGTTATTTATATGATCTTGAAACTTGCATGGAAATAATTTACACACACATACATACAGTCAGCTCTTGTTATCTTGAACGCAGATAAGTTGAATTTTCGGATAACTCGAAATGAAATTTTGGACATGTAGCTAAATTTACTCCTGGTAACTCAAATTTTCAGTTAAGTCCAAGTAAACTGACTGGTCCCTTCAAGTTCAACACGACGAGAGTCAACTTGTATATGGTATAGGAAACATCATTACTTTCGATATTTTTGTAGGATATGTTATTTTTGTGATCTTGAAACTTACATGGAACTCTGGAAATAATTTACACAAACATACATACATATATATTTATGCCTGTTGACCTTGAGAGACATCAGATGTAGCAGATTAATGATTTGAAAATTGTGAGATTTATATTTTATACATAGAATATACAGGAAATTTTGACATTTCTGGATTGGAGATTACAAAATGTTGTTACTGATTTAATCAGATTTTTCTTTAATGTTTACATTCTTCAGAATATCAAAAAAACTTAATGTACACATTTTTGGTAATATTGTTGAAATCTTAAATTTTACAGGAAAATACAACTTGGGACTTAGTTGCAGACATTGAAAAACTAAGGGAACACCTCAAAATTGAAAAATGGGTTGTGTTTGGAGGAAGTTGGGGTTCAACCTTAGGATTAGCATACTCTGAAACTCATCCTGATAGAGTTAAAGCTATGGTATTGAGAGGAATCTTTACTTGTCGAAGGTTAGTATTAAGAATTGTAGGATAATCAGCAAGGAAATCTTCATAAGAGGACTGTAAGTTTCCATTCTCAAACTTTGCTTGAACCAGAATTAGAAATATCATTCTTTGATAGCCATATTCAGTCGAAATTTAAAGGGAGATAATTCAGATTTGCATTGGAATAAAGTTTGAGAGTGCAGTTTAGTTTTCTGCTTTGTTTGATTGGTGTTTTGCCACACTTTTATCAGTTCCAAATTTTTGTAGTATGTACCAGAAGGTTACTTTCCTTTTGTAAAGAGTTATCTCCCATTCTAGTAGGTATATTATGTCTAGCAACATATTGGAATAATTGACATTTCGTTAAATTTTATCTATGGTGAAAAAGTATATTGTTCCAATGAACATATATATGTATCTGCATGTATCTGCATGTATATATTATACATAAATTTTGACACTTTCAATAATATTGATAGCTGAATTATTAAAAAACAGAAAATGCAAAGATTTCTGTTCAAGCTTTATACAATATACTGCAGATACCTACTGGAAAAGCTTCGGTGGCCAAGTGGTCTAGATAGTTATTCATATCTACTATTGATCACCGGCATGTCAACACTGGGGTTGTGAGTTCTAGTCTTGCTCAGGGTGAGGTGTACTCAACACGAACCTTAATTGACAAGGATTGCCAGTTTTCCAGCCGAAGATCTGGGGTTCTCACTGGGTACTCTGGCTTCCTCCCCCAATAAAAACTGGACACCATGATATGGCTGAAAAATTGTTGAAAGTGGCATAAAAAACTCATTCAATCAATCAATCAATCAGTCTTATGTTTGTCTTGGGCTAATCAAGTAAAATGTCGGAATAATATAACCTAAATCAAAATATAGGCCAAGTTCACTATGAAAGTACTTGAATTCGTGGTACCAATTTTCATGGTTTGAGAGAAATTCACTGGTCCAAGGATTCCATAAAGTCATGTATTTCAGAAATTTTCTTTATAGTTCTATCCAAAATTTCCTGTGGGTTTTAATTATGTGTATTGAATGAATCATGAAATCCATAAGAATTAATGACCCACAGGGCGATGGACATGTATTTGAGTGAAAGCAAAAATCTATCTAGTGGACATTTGAGAGACCACTAAAGTGGACATTTGAGTGAACACTAAAGCGAACATTTGAGTGAACAATTTCAAAGAATCAACTGAATTTACACAACATTTTAATGATTTTTACATGTATAAGGTTAAGGAAGAAATCTGTAGATAGAAATTGATTAAACTTCAATAATATGCTTTTCTCAACCAGACAAAGTATGTTTTTTTAATTCTAAGGCTTTGAAATTTTCTTTTCATTCCTCTGTAAATATAATTGAATTGAACTAGTAAAATTCTTACAAAGAATTATTGGGCAGCTGAGTATTAAACTCTTACTGATTTAATCCTTCTGACATTTAGAACAATGAAGTTTGTATCGCTCAGTTATGATTTACCAATTGTGTTAAACAAAAGCAAAACATGGGATCAGTAAGTTTCTGAATCTGAGTTTCGAACAGAGAACTCTTCATTCATGGATATAAATCTTATTCCCACCTTGTTGTGGTGATCCTGGGGCAACAAACTTAAATATATGACTAACAGGATCGGTACAAATATCCATTCAAACAGGATAAATATTCTCTGCTCAAATGGGTATCTCAGTTTTGGAAATTCGCTTAAATGGGTTAAAAATTCTTCGTGTAAATGGGCTATATTTTGCCGCTCAGATGCCCCCTATTTAGGGCCCCACATCTCTGATGCGGGTGCCCTATAGTAATCACCCTGTCCCTCTGTCTGTTCATCCATCTGTCAGTCCGTTCGTCCAGATTTCTTTTCCGGATGATAACTTTTGAAGGAGTCATCAGATTTTCTTGAAATTTTA
>JAOXYI010000005.1:203531-213842 GCA_028566495.1 Lithophaga antillarum
GGCAATTTTTTTAGTGCTGTTATTTTCACATCTTCTATACCTATATTAGACCTCTGCTTTTTTTCACACAGTCCATTCTTTCAAGTTATTCTGCCACGTACTCCCTGCTTTTGCATATAGCTGGACAGTTTTTCACCAACAGGTTTTTTACTGATGAGCTCAATAACATAGCTTCTGCTTCATCTTATTTATTTCATTCTTACTTCAATGAAAATTTTCAACAATGTTTGAGCTGATTTTTTTGAGTTTTTTTAAACTGGAATCTTTGCACTCAAAAGAGTGAACATTTCACTTTCTCTCTGTGAAGAGACAGCAGGAATAGTTGTTTAAAATTGGCCATTTTTCGAATGTGATCTGATATTATCCTTCAGAATTTCAATAATACTGCACAGGAAATGAATTATGCTTAACCAAGTTGAAAACTGGTATTTTCATGGATATACAAATGGCAGCTAGAGTTATAACCAAATCAGAAATTTAGCTGATTTTATTTTAATGATTGTTGTCAGTGTCAAAATAATGCAAGTCATCTAAAATTTTGTATTCACTCAAATCAATATTCAGTACACAACAGATATTACGGAAGCTCAATATTTAAGCAGTTTTATTCTAATGGCAATTGTATAGTATAGCAACCAGGTTTTTTTGGTGAAAAGTGGGAGTGCCTGCAGAAAAGCAGCCATCCTTGTCAAATAACTGTTAAACTTGATCACAAAGTTCAAGTTAAGCACCCCATGGCCAATGCAACCATCCACTGAATTGCCCTGAATACTATCATATGATAAACTTACTGTTATTGCATTGATATCAGACTCATGTCCTGAAAATGTCTGCTTACACATACCATCTCTAATATCCCACAACTGAAAGATAAATAAGTTTATTTATGTATTTATGCACAACTGTATGTATAAGCTCTCTGATCCAGAATTGCGGAGACATTACCAGCAGGTAGTCCTTTGTCACCGATTGGCTGATTTTAAATTTTTTTGAGAAAGAACACTGACTTTATGAATAAGTACCTCAAATACAAATAGTCTTGGAAATGAGGACCACATTTTTAGTTTGGATGGTTTGGTTGTTGGGGTTTTTCGTCACTTTCAGCAGTTTCTCAGCTGTATCGTGACTACCAGACTTACAGGGGGTGGAAAGCCTGTACAGGTACCTAGCTGAACCGACGAAACCCCAGACCTTGAGCAGGTGTCTAGAAACCTTAATACATGAAGCGGGGTAAGTAGGACTCGAACCTACAGCAGCACTGGTAGGCTAGTGATTATTAGTCAGCAAATTTAACCACTTGGCTACCCAGGCCCCCTCCCCCACAATTTTTAAGATGAACACAGAAGAACTAACCATATAATTAATATCAGAATTTAATATGACTAATAAACAGGCTGTATTTTCTTCTAAGCATGCACAAGCCATACCTGAAAGTTTTGGTTATGTACATAACAGCATAATAATTTAATACACAGAAAGTCAGTTTGTATCAATAAAAACTATTTTTCAAATGAATCTAGGAAATTGCAAGTCATGAGCAGAAAAAAATAAGGAGTATGTAGGCCGAAAATTTCTGTAAGTTACTGAAGTCAGCTTTTCAGTTTTGATAATACTCATGTAATATCCCATTTACAATTCATAAGAAAACTTTTTCCCATTCATAATGAACAATGACCATGACATTAGAATTCTAAGCAAAATCTTGACCGACAGTAAATATTCTACATGTCAACAATATTGTACATAATATTGCCTCCGCCTTTAAGCTGATTCCAGGTGGCAGTGATAGATAACCAATTAAGCTGTGACAATATTGATTACTGATGCAGACATCATCAGTAATTTCTGTTAATTACATAGGATGTCTTCAATTTATGAACAACACGCGGTTGATGCATCAATAAATTTTTTATACTAACGGAAATTCAGAAACTCTACTTATGCAATTCTAATTGCAAGGTCCAATATTCAAGACAATCTTTGATGATGTAGATCTGCTTTTATATTAACAGTCTACTTAAAGAGCTTTCAATGACATTATGTAATATACTTAAGAGTGTTAAATATGAGCTCAAAATATTCAATTTGTAATTGTAATGCTACACGAATCATGACATGTATAAACACAACAGTATTTGATCACGTTTCTATTTCATGAAGTACTACCATTTTTATGCTATTAAATGCTGCTGGGGTATTGCTTACTGCCAAAGAAGGGGCATCTAAGAAATCCGGAAAAATCATAGTTTCCAGTCCAGTTCCATCCAGATGCCACTGTTATCAAAAATATACCTTGTGAAGAAAATTGTGTTGTATATTGACAATGGGAGGACTTCCTGACAAGGGCCTGATCATATCTTGTATGAAAAGGTGAATTATGAGTAAACATCTGTAGAATTTTATGTTCACTTAAAATAGTTTTTTGAGATATACAGGCTGGTGAAAGATAGAATCTACCTTCCTTTCAATGTTTTATTTTCATGTCATACATTTTTTTTTCCAAAAGGGGGGGACATTTACTACAGATTTCTAATACAGAATACACCTGCTGAAATCACCATCACATCCATACAAGATACGGTTACTAAAACTGCAATTATATCTGACCAGCTACACCACAAAGACAAATTAAAGTAAGAATTTAAATCATTACTAGATTCCATGACTCATAACTTTTACTCTCCATGTCAAGTAATTATTTAGGTAAATTTTTTAACTGAAATACCAATAACAACTAAAATTCTTAACAAACAATGGTCGAGTTTAGTCAAATAATCAGATGGACATCATATAATCTGTTACAGAGCATACATCAACTGAGAGAAAATGGTCACATTTCAAATGAATGGTACAAGTCATAACAAAATGAAAATTTTAAACAAATGAACAATGTTGAGATGTTTGATGTAGATATACCAGTTTTTGCTTTAACTGTGTGTTTACGTAGTACTACCCTGTACTTTAGGCCCCAATAAATTATTAGACTGTCATCCTAATTTTTCCCAAAATAGGGGCGGGTAGGTGAATTCCTTTTTTTTTTTTTTGGTCTATTAAGGTGGAAAATGCCTTAAAAATGAAGAAAAGTACTTCCTGGACCATCACAATCACTACACATGAAGATATCATTTTTTAAACTCTAATGTATCAATCTATCGAGGGTGTAGCTGCAGAACTAGCTCTTAATGGTCCTTTTGCTAATTTTTTGTTTATCTGTGGACCACAGAGCGACAAATTCACCTCGTTTAAAAACTTTTGGAACTGCGACATAACCTAAACTGGTGTCGCACATAGTGACATACAAGTGTGTTTACAAGTGCCCAATCTTAATTTTTTGTTCCTCAATTCAAGGAGTAAGTTATCTTTTCTTTGCCTCATATATCTCCGTTCAATAATTACTGGTATTTGGTTTGGAGGACTTTTATCATTGCACATGAAAAACTTTAAAATGGCTTCGGTTAAGTGCGTATGCGTTCAAGAAGTCAAAGTTGGAGAAATCTGAATTTCTAGGTTGTGTAATTAACATCGACCATAAGAATCCAGAAATTCAGATTTCTCTGACTTTGACTTCTCAGAAGTATTACTGACTTTTTTTTCCATTTCCATTGGCAATCGGTTCTTAATGACAACCCTGACTAAAACTTCATGGCCAGTAACTATTTTCTGATGAATTTCTTAGGTAGTTGTCCCTCAACAAACTCAGTAACAAGGACACAAATGAATTTACTGTAACTTCCAAGTCCATCAACCAACACAGAAATATACTGAATGTTAATACGTAGTGAAAAGTATACTATGTTGTGAAAAGTATACTAAAATAGTGAAATTACCAGGTAGTGATTGCAAGAGAATTTCAGAATACTGTTTAGAACAGACTTGCACTCATGGTAATGTTATAGAAGAAAGTACGAAAATTATTGCTTAATATTTGTTAGTAACAAAACTAACTGCCTATAGCGTGGGATATAAAATGCTAATAAAAAGTTTTTAAAATATAGCAATTAAGAAATTCAGAAAATTCTGAATAAAGGTTTGCAATGAAATGTAATTGTTTCTTAGATGTGCATCCAAGACTTTATAATTTGAACTGGAATTACCCCACATAAAATGTTGCCTTTGTTTTATTATCTGTTAATTTTAAGTACTTGGTAAGTGAAAGCTCAAGATATCAATTGGAAACAAGGAAATGTGTGATTTTTTTCACTACTTTTGGATTGATGTTTGATATTAATATCAGAATTACTAACGTTAAACTTCGGAAATATTCAGTTAAAAATTTTGATTGTTATGTTTATTAAAACCCTACTATAGCTATAAAAACCTACAACTATGTATTAATTTTAAACTAAATCAAAATTTATAATGGACCTGGAAGTGCAGATATATGAATATAATTTTCTAGCATACTTCCATTGAAATAATGAGCATATCCAGAAATTTGAATTTTTTTTGTTATACTATCATATTTAGAGGTTCCTATTTAATAAATAAGGACCTGGTGAAAAGGAAGTTTCCCTAATTCTGAATATATCACATAGCCATGTACTGTTAGCTCAAATAAGATGTACCCATTTCAACAAAAATATTAAGTCAGCCAAGCAGTGACAAAAAAAAATCACAAACAATGTCTCTTTTCATAACTGCTCTAACAACTGTGACTCCAAAAGGTATGAAATACACTTCCAGACACCATCACGTACCAACCTTTATTCCTATATCTGCATTTTCATCTCGGTCCTGAATTTAAAAGACAAACATCTCTCATCCCACTTGAACAATTTAAAGTTTTTTTTTATTATCTGGTGTGAAATTTTTGGTACAAGACATATTGCAATTAATCAAATTAACTTTTTACAAAAAAAATCTCCTACAAAACCTAGGTTTCTAGCTCAAATGGAGTGTTTTCAAATTATGGTAAGAAGTCCCTGTTTCTGTACAAGTTCACCATCAATATGCTCTTGTAACCAATGTGGTCATTTCTGAATTTAAAAAAAAAAACTTCCTAACAAGCAGAGTTTGCCCAAATTATCAGTATATCACATTTTTGCAGATGGTATGGCAAATGGGAATTTGTGTCAGACCTCATGTTTGACAAAATTACATGTAGAAAGTGCACTGTAAAACTTTGCAAGAAAGATGGTCTGACAAAAACTGAAGAAGTGTCACAAATAAAATGTTTTCACTAACTCTGAACAAAAGTTGGAAAGTGTGTCCTACATTTCTCTCAGTTGACAGCATGCCTTCAAGGAAATTCATATACTATAATCCTGCATTTAAACTTTAGCATATCGAAACTTAAATTACAAACTTTTACCTCAAAGATACACATATTATTTCAGTACCATACAATATTATAATGGCAAGTTCTAGACTGATTGAACAGGACTCAACAACACTTTCATTTTCACAGCAATTTTTCAGGTAAGCAGTGTCACAAGCATTAAAAAATCCACTGGGTCCGAGTCTGGGAGCTGTTCATTTCAGATCCGGACCAGAAGATTCTGCGTATCTACTAGTTCTTGGACCAGTGGAACTGTCTGACATTTTTGCTTGAAATACTATTAAGGACCAGTAAAATTGTTTGGGGGACTTGTGGACTGTCAAGGGCTACTGGTCCTTAGACCAGCTAGGTTAAGGAAAATTTTAAAACCTCTGGATGGTGACCAGTTTTATTTGCAAAGGAAGCCATAGTTCTCAGAGAAAAACCACAGTCATTCAAACCTCAAAAAGTCGGATACAAACTCGCATCTCAGAAGTGATAGGCTACCTAGACTACTGGACCACCAATGCCAACGCTCAAGGCTGAATTTAATGCAAGTATTACTATGAGCAAAATATGTGAAAAGTGATGCATACTGATAAATCTGAAACCTTTGAAACTGACATTTTTATCTGTAAAACAAAGGCTTAAGATTTAATGTCAATTTCATAAACACTACATAATCATTTCACTGAAGAAGTCACGACACACTTCCAAGAAATTTTTAGCATCATGTTCAGTTTGTAGTTGAAATATAAGTCATTAGAATCAGGGGAAATTAATCCAAATTGCCAATAACACTGTATTGCAACAAATTATTTTGCAAAATCTGGATCAGATACTCACTTTGGCAGAAGCATCACAAGCTCCTGACACAAACGTTTTGAAGTCTGGGGATAGTGACAGACTCATAACATCACCAGTGTGACCTGTAAAAGCTGTTGTCTGCTGACCAGTTTCTATATCCCATAATGCACTGTAAAGTAAAAAAAAAAATCATACTGGTCCTTTCATAACAGTTAAAGACTGTTAACAAATCTTGACAGATCAACAACAATTTATCAACTGTAACTTCAAAAAATCTGAAGAAGGATCAGAGACCATAAGATGAGTTGCGATCTTTAATTCGAGGTTTGTATAAAATCTTTATGCCGACACTGATCTTTGACTAAGTTAATGGGATTCCTCCCTGCACATATTCATCTCTAGATCAAGTCTGGTGAACAATGAATAGAGCAAAAGTGAATGCAACAAAAATCATTTTTATGCACAAAATCTATTTATTCTTTTTATTTATTTATTTTTTTAATAAATGTTGTATTTATGACAGATGTCCTTTGTTGTGTTGTATATATATTTCTCCTCAAAGTCTGAATAAGGAATAAGTAAACCAGTTTTATATTTGTTTATAAATCTAGTAGATCTGGATCTAGTCAAATGGAAATGCATTCTTACCAAGACATATCTCCTGAACTGGTCACTATTTGGTTATCATCTATAAACCTACAACAGGACAGGTAACCAGTGTGACCTGGCAGTTCTCGGCTGACACGGACATTGCCCTCTCGGGTTTTTAAACTATAAATAGAACAGATATTATCCAATCCACCACAAGCTACATAGCTACCAGATGGAGCATAGGCACAGGTCATCACCCAACTGGATCTCAGTGGTATAGCATGTACCTAAAACATATATGGTACCATTAACAAAGATGTCACACTAAAGAACTCTTACTTTTTCGAAAATAGTTCATTTTGACTAAACTAAATTCAGTCAATCTCTTAAAACTTCATTTAAGCCTATGTTTTTAGTTTTGTTTGTTTTTTTTTCCAGTTTGTAATCACTGATACATGTACTTAAATACATCAACATATAAAAATGTAAATCATAATATGAGCTTTTGGCCAGTGACTGCCATCTCTTTCATACTGTTGTGACCTGTTCTAGCAGCAGAATAAGCTGGAGTTCTTGGAGGACTTCCAATGACCTTTGGCAAGTGAAATGTTAAGACTATTCACAAAAGGTTTGAGTTAACACCTCACCATAAAGCAATGCTGGAACTCCAAATGTACAAGTTAAGATTCCAAAGGACTGCCTAATATCACTGTTGGGGAACTTCAACTCAGACACATACAGATTTTAATTCTTCTATTGTTTAGAGCAATGAAGCTTGTTTCGCCCACATTTGGACTTCCATGAACTTCCTTGTATTAAACAACAGAAAAACAACAGATCTGCAGGTGTCCGAGTCAGAGTTCCCCAACAGTGAATATCATGTTAATAAAATTTAGGACTGTCTAGTAAGTGTTAAAATATCCCGCTGAGATAACAAGTCTACCTTGCTGGCATATAATCTATGGACAGAGAGCAGGTGACATAGAAGGGCTAATGCAGTTGGCCACTATTGTCAATAGAGAACCATATAAACATGACAGCCAAATATTTGTTTTTAACCAGCCCTACTGGCCAGTAAACATCAAAATTTATTTCAACCCCTGTAAAATTTCTTCTTCAAACCCTCCCACAGAATTTTTCCTACCAATTCCAACATTTGTAATATCTACCATTATCTCTCTGAACATATGTATTTATTTTTGCCTAACAAAGGTTATTGTTAATCAATATGTGGAACAACAAGCATTATTGACCGTTTACAAACTGTCTGATTTGTCTGGTGGCTGTAGGGAATCTCTCAACATCAGTAAACCGACAGCCTTCCAATATGGCAGTATATTTAATGCAATGGATCTTGCATAATTTATATTGTATCATCTAGTATCCCTCCCAGCAATGACCAATTACAATCAATAATCTACTGTTTAAGCACTGTTGACTTAACTGAACCAGCATCTCTTTGGTGGTGTTTAAAGTTTGTAGTCTCTCACAACAAACATGTAATTCACAGTTTTCAGTAGAAATTTTAAAAGCAGAAACACTGAATTCACAGTTTTCATTAGAAATTTAACAGCAGAAACATCCAATTTACAATTTTCAAATTAAACTGACAACAAGCACATAAACAATTTACAGCTTCCCAAACATAATAACGAACATATTTATTGTTTCTAAACACTTGTGAATAAAAACTTAGCAAGATTAATATTATTTACAAAAACTATTAACACAAAACAGTTTTCACTACACACTGAGAAACAATCTTACTGATCAAGTTTCTAAAACAATCAAACACACAGAGATGCTGTCTTTATTTGGAAACCAAATATCAGACTAAGAGACTTTCAAAACAGAAAGTTGGGAGTCTCAGTTATGGTTAAGAAAAGTTCATTCATATTCAGACTTGTGAATATTTTCTCTCCCTTCTCCCCCTTACTCAATCTTGAAGGGTTCATTACACCTTCCCAAATCTCAACACGGTGATAATACAAATTCACTACAAGACTGAAGACTGAAAATATATCTAACACAGTCACATTACAGATTTTCTGTACAAACATCTTTTCAAAGAAACATGAAAGTTTCAAAACCAAATTAAGTATGACATAACATTACCATGCCAACATTCCATTTTTATATCTCCTATTTCAATGCAATATTGCAGAAATTTAATAATGTTTCCAATGTGTTGCTATGGAAACACAATAAAATTTGATTTTAAGTAGAAAATCATTTTACTATTGCTCCCTTTGACAAAATCGATAGAATTAAAGGAAATACCAACTGTTTTCTAACAAGGAAGTTTTTACTTTATAATGAAACTATTTCAACAATGTCATCATACATTCTTTTTATCAATAACTGGACCCTACTTCCTGAACTATTTCTTTACAGGAAAAATTTTACCTGTGACTTCCAATTACTCATGACTATTTTCAGAACTTTTTTTTATAGAGAAAGGTAAAGCAGGACAGGTAAGAATGAGGTAGCAGACTGAGGACAAATTGAGATGGGCTATAGATGAGGATGAAAGGCCTGTAGCAGACTCATATTTTTTTGCTGTAGTTTCGATGAAATACCTTTGCATTATCTTCTCATTTTAATATTTTTTTAATAATAGTCCAGCAATTAATGCTTACAAACACAGTCTTAAAAACACCAACATGATTCTCTTTGCCGTCTGACCCGTCTAAATGGATGTTGTAGTATCTTGTCAAGCAGTTAATGCTTACAGACACATGAAGTCTCAAAAACAGCAACACAAGTCTCTTTGCTGTCTGACCCAACTAAATGGATGCTGTAGTATCTCGTGCAACTTGAATACTGTCCCAACAGGATCTGGCTTAGTTGCCAAACCAGTTTTAAATCTGTCGAGAAATTACTGCAAGAAATCTGTTTAAGGGGGGTTTCAAGTCTTTTGGGTAAACACACCTGTGTAAAATGTAATTTGGGTGTAGTGAATAAGGTTTACTCTGTCCCAAATTTATTTTCCTTTCCTCTCTTCAGTAATAATACAGTACCTTGTTAGTTGTATATCCATCCCAAACAATTAATTTACCATCTTGTGATGCAGATACCAGATTTCTGAAAATATAACATTCATCATTTCAGATAAATTCCCAGGTTGTGTTATACAGCACTGACAGAAATCACCTGAATTTTGTTCTTAATTTCTATTATACACCTGCAATTTGTAAGACAATATCTCTGAGCCTGTAGAAAAATTCCTGTGTTTCTACAACAAAACTTCTATTAATATATTATACATACAATATGACTACAAATCAATTTTGTAACAGGTGCTTGCCAAAATGCTGTCTGCTGTTTCATAAAAAAAATTACTTTATCTGCTTGTTGTGCTTACAACACTGATTCTGACACTATTTCAACCTACACAAAGTTCTTTTTTCTTTCATTTGGCCTTTTAGCACCTTATTTTAAGATACCCTATTTCATAATTTTTTTTTGATTGAGTCTGATTAAATATTTGTATCTTTCCGTACTTCGCTGAAGCCTGACAAAAGATTTCTGCCCTTCAATTCCCATTAACTCTTACATGTACATATAACTTTACATTTAGTCTGAAAATCAAAATCTTCACAAAAAGAAGGTTGCACCATTCCAAACAACTGCTATGTCTATTTTTAACTAAGCAT
>JAOXYI010000005.1:383072-416765 GCA_028566495.1 Lithophaga antillarum
ATACATTCCCACACCAAGTTACATGATGGTAGGCCACATAGTATCTGAGAAATGAACTCGGACGTAAAACTTAACCATAGTCAGTGAAGCATGAAATGTAGATCAAACTGACCTAGTTTCGGTTGGATGCTGACAGACTCCTCAAGATACATTTCTACAACAAGTTACATGACGGTAGGCCATATAGTATTTGAAAAAAGAACTCGGACGAAAAACTTAACCAACATCAATATCGACACAAAACGTAACCAAAGCCATTCAACCATGAAATATGGGTCATGTGATCTCAGTTTTTTGTGAGGTGGTGGGCCGCGCCCTAATGCATCCGCATACCAAGAAATATTGTTGTAGGTCTTTTAGTTTCTGATAACTGGCTGCGGACGCGGACATGGACGCCGAGGGTACTCCAATAGTCCCCCTGTACTTCGTTGAGGCGAACTAAAAATATTGACTGATTGAATGCGATTTTTACGCCACTTTGGGCAATTTTCAGCTACATCGTGGCACCCATTTTGATTGGGGGAGGTAGCTGGAGTACCCGGTGAGAACCCCTAACTTCAGCAGAAACCGGGTAATCCTTTTTAATTAAAGTTTGAGACAACCATATCTCACCCCGATCTAGATCTGAAATTCATGACTTACTGTGTAGCTCTTTGTTTTTTGTATTTTTTAAATTTATTTCTTTTTTTGTTTTTTTTTTTGTTTTTGCTAAAAAATGAAAAAGAGCTACACGGTAAGTTATGAATTTCAGGGCTAACCCTGAGCCAAATTTGAACTCACAACGCCAGTGATGACACGCTGGTGAGGCCAAATAAAAAATGTTTCAAGTAATATACTTTAAAAAGTTAGATAGGGTAGGTAGGTTAATTTTTTTGGTTTTTTTTCAATCTTTTTTTACCTAGGTTATCTTGATTTAATGGTGCTTGTTGAAAAAAGCCGATAAAAAAAGTTCGGTTTGGCACTGAAAATTAGGTAGAGTCGGGTTACCCTAAACACAGCTATTTTTAGGTCTGATCACTAACCACCTAGACCACACTGCCACAATCTCAGTTCTGTACAGATCGATGAATATATCCAGGCAACTCCTAGGTGAAAGAACACAAAATGGTCCAGAGGAATACAGTTCCAGTTTATAAGTAATTAAGTAAAGTGTACAACATTTCCAATTTTTATATGTACATCTAACTCTGTCGAAAATAGCATACATATAAATACATGTACTTAAACAATGAGATCAGGCAAAATTTTGCAACTGTTCTATTAAATTATTACTAGATATTGTCTGTCCATAATTAAAATGGGTCTTATTTCTTGCATAACCTTAACCTCCTCCCCTCTTCATTTTTATTAATTCCAGCATTTAATTGACAGAGTAAACTCACTGATCAGATAAAATCTTGAAAAAGAACCACAGTAACTTAGTTGATTTCCAGAAGAAAAGTTTATGTGAAACTTATGCAGAAGTCATCAAAATACTTCAGGCCAATTCTGTCAATTTTGGTTATTAAAAAAAAAGAAAGGGATATAGATGTATATATGTTTTGTATGTTTGCAACTTGCATATTATGCATAAAATATATCATTATGCCCACATGCCTGCATGCCTGCATACCCGCATGCCCGCATACCCGCATGCCCGCATACCCGCATACCTGCATACCCGCATGCCTGCAGTATAGTCAATTTGATTGGCAGAATTGTAGCAGTATAGCTGAAGAAAAATCATGCCACAGTATTCTTTAATTAGATATGGGAGCCCTTTATTAAACACTTTATTGTCCTTTGTTTGTACTTCAGTTCAATAAGCATATGTGAATTGATGTGGAATATTTCTTGAAAGTATTGCAAAATACCCCTTGAAACTATAGTAACATAATAGCCACACCTAACTGGGCTTGAAATGTTGTGGCAACTGTTGATTAGTTTGGTGACTAGATAGGTATCACTGATCTTGACGATTTGATGAGGTTTGATGGCAACTTGCTTTAGACCTTGAAGCTGCACCTGCTTGGGTCACATTATTACAGCTATTTGAAGAATTTTTTCCAGATTTTCTGGATTGTGGAACAGTCATTTTCACCAACATTGTATGTAGAGGGTACTAATTTTGTGAAATCGACTCCTCCTACGGTTATTACCTCAGATCTTTGAAATTTTGAAGAATATTTACAGATGTAATGAAGATTTCCATAAAAAATTTATGGAGGCATTTGAAGAATTTCTTCCTAGATTTGTATATGAATCATATCATGCAACCCGGCCATTTGAGTATTTGACCCATTTTTAAATAACCAATCTGAAAAAAATTTTTTTTTTCTTGACACAATCTGTTTGCCATTTACATTAAAAAGAGGAGTGTTAATCAATCTATTGTTTAGCCTGTGAGAACAGGTTTTAGTATGTCTCTTTAATAAATTGTGTATCAATATTATTTGTGTTTAATAAATATGACATATCCAAACAAATAATTAGAATATCTTAATTCTCAATTCACCTTGTTTACAAATTATTTTTCCCAATTCTAGGGGTCCTGGGCCCCAGATCCAAACTAGTAGGAAATCCCTGGTACACAAGGCAGTAAGAACTTGGTCAGTGTTGTTTTAAGTAATTTTAGGTCAAAGGTCAGTTTATAATAAAATATCTGTTGTAGACAGGCATTAATGACCTTTTCAAGTAGCTGTGGGTCAAAGGTCAGTTTGTAATAAAATATCATGGCATAACTGGATATAAATAAATTGGGTTATATTTTAAGTGATGAAAGCATTCATGAAATTGTACTGCATTTTGACAAAATTGGACCAATTTATTAGTGACAGAATGTTTTTTTTTTAAGTTAAAAAAAGGGACCAGGTGATTGTAGACTAAAGGAAACACATTACTCATGCTCAGAAAAATGGAAAATACGTATACTAAGAGAATATTCATTGTTACTGTAATAAGGATGTAGCTGAGCTGTCAAGTTGGAAATATAAGATACATTCAGATATAGATGAATAAATGAATAAATTTTCATAAAGTAATTTGACTCATTTTACAATAGTACTGCATAAAGAAACGATTGAATATTCATTTCATTATTTCCTAAAAAGAATACAACAAGTTCAGGGAAAAACAATTTTTTTTTTTACAATTAATGTAAGAGTAATTTCCTGAATTGTGTCTTCATATCCTGTCATACTTTCAATTATGTCCCATCAGGAAGGAAGCAGGACTCTTATTGTTTACAAATATGACTTTTGGTCAAAATCAGAGGGCAGTCGCATGTATTTTTTTTGGTCCAAAATTATGTCAGTGAAAATTCCTTTGTGTGGATTTTTTTCACCTGCTGTGTTTTACACACTTTAATATAAAATTTCATTAACACATGATCTGACTTTCAGTGACTTGTCACTCTCAAAATCAATACTTCATGTTATGTTCAGTTATAAAAACAAAAAATCTAAATATATCTGATAAATCCTTATAGAATTTAGAATACCAAACTAGAAAATCTCATCATGTTTTAATGAATTCATATTTCATTCTAATTGAATAAACAAGTTTTATTTGCTAGACTTAGTACAAAACCCTGGAGGCCACACATACAAATGGTTTCCAAGGAGATCTCAGATAAAAACACCAGTCTTTATCAATGCTCAGACAAGCTGTATTGTTCATGTATAAAGGTGGGATGGTTGGACTTTTTACCTTGACAAGAAATTTGAGATAACTGATGGGGAGCATCTCAAAATCATTTGACTTTTAGACAAGGAAGTTTTTAGGAACAAGTTCAGACTTTGATCCTTATAATTAGGAAACTCCTTTATGAATATTATATACTTGTCATATTTTTACGTTGTTTAATAAAACAATACGATTTATGTGTTCTTTGTCCTTTTGTTAGACAAGATTTTTTATGAGTGATGGCAGTCGCATTTTGTCTTCAGAAAGGAGTTGACATTCAAACAAAAAGTTGCCGAAGCAATATATATCCAAAACAAAGTGGATATATTTTTGTTCAAAACCTGTCAGAATTACCACCAAATGTCATATAAAAATTAAGAGTTTTGCTTTTCTGTGAACCATTGCAAATCTTACAAAATCACTTGGGACAAGACAGTTCTGCTATCAGCATCTCAGAACTCATTTTTTTGTTTACATGTATTTCAAAAGTTGGAGTTGCAGTTTCCTGGTTAAGGTCTTTGCTGTATCTGAGATAATATGGTATTGCCATGTTGGCAATTAAAAGAGTTTGATATTTTTTCCCATAGCTGTATTTGACCTTCAGTTTCATATGTTTTCCTGGTATTCAGTATTATGTGGCCCAGTTTAGTCCTGATTTATAAATGGTGACCTTTTAATCTCAGACTATGTTTAAACTGATGACATTTGTTGATATTACTGTTTCTAACTGATAGTCACATCATTTGTAATGAAGCCACATGTTCATTTCACTGACACAGTTCTGATTTCATATCCTTAACAAAATTTGTTTATTTTGTCCTTACATGTGATATCTTAATTTAGATTTCCAAAGAAAGTGTAATTTTTTGTTTAAAAAGTGGTATATATATTGAAAATGCTTGCCCTTTGAACGAGAGAATTACACCAGTTTGGACAAAATAATTTAATCTTGGAATTTTTCCTTATATTTCACTGTGGTTCTAAAGGAACTTTCATTACTTACAGGGATTTTCATTGATCTTCAGGTATTTCAATGAGAAAAGCAACTGTTTATCAAATAAAGAGGAATAGTTTGGCAAATACTGTTAGGTTACAGAACAGCTAGTCTAAATCCCAGCATACTCTTTCATAAACCTTCACCTGACAATGTCTGTAAATTTTTATTGTGTTGTCTGCATCACTTTGTGTCACATTCTGCCATATCCATAGGGGGCCTGGATGGTCACGTGATTCAGGTTGCTGATCATGATCACTAGCCTAATACCTTTGTCCTGGGTTTAAGTCCTGCTCATTCCGCTTCATGCGTTAAGGTTTCAAGACACTTACCTAAGGTCAGGGGGTTTCACCAGTTCAGCTAGATAACTGTCTCTACTTTCCGTCCCCAGTAAGTCTGGTGGTCACAATATAGCTGAAAGTGACGATAAACCCCAGTAACCCAACCCAACCGTATCTGTAGAACTTCCTAAACCACTGTGTAAATTTCAACCAAATCAGTTTTATATTATTGTCTTGATCGCCGTACAAAATAGTTTGCTAATGAAGAATTATTTTCTTGCAGGCCTGAAGATGGTGAAGTATATGAAGGTAGAGACTATTACTCCAGGGGTGGGGAATCCGGACAGTACACAGCTTATACAGAGGAATATCAACGTGGCAGACCTCGAGATAGATTCCAGGGGCGTGGCGGCTTCAAACAATTTGACAGGTAAGACACAAGATGAAAGAAATGTCCTTCTTCAGTTGTTTGTTGTTCATACTGTGAATAGACTGTTTTTTGCATCACATATTCATTTTTTCAGTGTTATTTTTAGGTAACATTTTTTGGAGGCATTTATTTACAATGTATCTACAAGAGATATTTAAATCTAAGTCTTGAAGTTGAAACGAACTGATGATCAGTGCTTCCCAAATCAGAGGTTACCCAGTATTTCAGGCTGTTGTGATCAAGTTTCTCAGTAGTAGAGGGAAATGCCCACCGTAAGCCTGAAAATATAGATTGCAAAAACAGTAGGATTATGTTGCAGAGATAAAATTTCCACGGAGTAATATGATTCTCCAAAGATTGAAATTTATATGCTTCCAACCCACATGTGTAAAATGATCACTAATCTGTTCCTGAATTTATTGAGCTTTCTGACAACAATATTGCAGTTTGAATTTAAAAGAAATACTGTATTTAGTAGCATGGCAATTGATGAAATACATTATCAGAGACTTCCGTATAAAGTAAGATTGTTCTGAGTCTTCAGAGATGATAAGTCATCAACGGCTAATCAGTGGAATTATAATAGAAGCGACAGAAAATGTTGCATTGAGTATAGATTTCCGATATTTTATGACATCAAGGTGGTATGTTGAAGATTATGGAATGCTGACTCAAAATAATTTGATGTGCAAAAAAATCATAATATTTCTGGTTTTTCTGGCACATGAGATGCGTAATTAGACCTTGATTGTATTTAATAACCCAACACTTAGGAGAAAAATGATCAGATTTGAGGATGAAGCATGATGAAAGAAAAGCTGATTCTAGAACGGAGCTTTGCCAAGTCACTGACATAGAATGAGGAAAGCCATTTTGATGTGTGGAATTTGTTGCTAATTATTACTTTGTAGGATCGTGCCTGACATCTGGAGCAGATATCAACTTTATGATTCTGCTGTATGAATTAAATGCTTGATTGAAACAGAAATCTGTGAATTTATTTCTTACTCTGAAAATATGTACTCTCAGAACAATTGCTATCACCTTCTGTTTCAACTTGATGGTTTTGAAGATGAATAAACATTATTTGTTTAGATGCTAAAATACATTTTTAATTCTGATTTGTGATTTTTTGTGTTCATTATCAGTGGATTGATAATTTTTTGCAATACACAGTTTCAAAAGTCTGAAATGGTTAGTCTTATCCAAGTGTCGACCCTGGACAGCATTTTTCCGTTTGTATGACGTTTAAAACATGTACTGGGAGGCTATTGTCAAAACTGTGTCAAATTATTGAATTATAATAGATGTTTAGAAATTAAGCCACTCATAATTCCTACTGTCAATAATGAATTCTGAGTAAACAGGTTTTTGCTTTCACACTTGGCAAAATTAATTCAGAGATAGTTTAAATCAGGCGTGATAAACTATTGGACCAAGGATTTTAAAGTTCTGTCAAAAGGTTTTTTCGTTACAAGTGGGAATTTTCCCATTAAAATAGTTTTAGCTGGTTGATTGAAGATAATGACAGAATGGGCAAATATTTCATGCATAAATTGTGTTGTTTTTTTTTTATAAATGACGATTGAATGAGCTGAATATTTGGAAATATGATCATTTTGAAACGTGAGTTTTGCTGTCCTTCTGTTTTGGATTAAATAGGATAAAAAGATGTAACATAACTGGCAGTGACATTTGTGGAGTAGGAACTTATTTGATACAAGTGGTTGTTCACTATTTTATTTAATTGATGCAGTGATACAAACTGTTTTAGAACCAATTCAAATATTCAAATGATCTCCTGTTGTAGGGGAGGACATCATCAGTGGACAGGTAGCCAGAGGCATTTTGGAGAAAGTCATAGATCAAATTCTTCAAGTGACAGAGATGCATTTGAAAAACCAAAGGTTCCACAATCTCCAGCTAGATCATTGTCACAGACCAGCAGGAAGAGTCCAAAAATGAAGCGAAAACAATCAAATTCCACCAGCCGATCGAGATCAGGGTCATCAGATTCAAGTTCAAGCAGTAGCTATAGTGACTCATCTTCAGACAGTAGCAGGTCAAGGTCAAGGTCTGGAAGGTGAGTTTTTTCAGGGAAAATATCAAAGTTCATTGTATATCTGATGTTATTTATGATTTAAAGAAAAGAAAAACAAGCTTTAGATTTTATGAAATTCATTTCTTGTGTCTTTGAGTTCATGTTGTAAAACAAAACAAAATCATGGATATTAATATAGTTAAATTTAAACATGTTTCATAAAGATAATGTTCCAATTTTAAATTCTATGTACCAGAATAGATCATAACGATAATTAACTAGAACAGAATGTATGACCAAAATAAGTTTTTCAGGTAAGAGAAGAACATACATTATAACAACGGTTGTTTGTTTTCTATTGTTTTCAGTAGAAGCAGTAATCGAGCGTGTCGTTCAAAGTTGCCGTCCACTGGGTCACAAGTAAAGTCTGCAAGGTCCAGATCACAAGGATCAAATGCTAGTGAAAATACAGAAACAACTGAAGGTGGAAACAGTCCCCATGGTATAAGGATAACAAATCTGCCTGCAAGGTCCAGTGGTGAGTTGACAGTTCTGTCCTTATGTCAAACTTTGAGAGCTAGAACCCCATAGATGACTTAAACTATCTTCCAAATCCCACTAAATTTCCCTTAAATCTTTGGTAATTAAATCGTTCTTAACAACAATTTTTCAAGTAGTCAGACTTGCTCATTGGTCTGAAGAACAAAACCATAGAAAACGTTACCATTTATAAATCAGACTTTGCATTTAGTGCTAGTGTCAAAAAAATTTTGCTAGATATTGAGTTGAAAAATTTTGTTTGTACTATAATAACAACTTCCGACAGAAAAGTTTTTGCTAACCTAGGAGATGTAGGGGAGGTGTAGATATTTGGGATTATTTTGCCAGATAAATTGTAGATGTTTTGTGGGTCAGCCATGATTAGTATGATGGTTTGACTGTTTATATTCTTCTGCCCTGCTGACTGGAACATACAAAGTTTTGCTGAACTTTCCAACATTTTGCCTAGGTGTAGTGGGGACTTGGTCTCTCAGAAGCATAACTGAGGAATGAAATGTGATAAAGTACCAGTTTTAAAAATGATGGCAAAAGTTTGGTTTTCTTTGACCTTTTACTTCATGTATAATTCTCTATTTCTGTACATTTATTTAACCAAAAATATTTTAGTGAGATACTACAGGAAAAATCTAAAATGTTTACATGCATCAGTATTATCATATCTCTGTGTTACTGTTATTCTGCTTCATTGTTTGTACAAATTCCAAAAACTTAATACAGTTTTTATATCTGAAAGCTGTTGATATTATTTGAGTTTTTGCCAGGACCAAGTGCAGCTGTCAGAAGTAGAAATTAGTTTAAGGCAAGAAAATTTTGTATGAAAATTTCCAGTGAGGCTATAAATGATGTTGTGCCTAGTACTAATTGATACACCAATGTTAGGCACAAGCAGGGAAAAATACTTCTGTTTGTTGGAAAGAAAAATTATATTTGGCTGAGCTTGAGGAAAGAAAAAAATGAGGCACCCTAGAGGGAAATATTTTTCTTGCCAAAACTAAAAATAAATTTTATGAGGCTTCACATGGTGAATATGTTAATATGCCAAAAAGGTTTATAAATGATAATTCCTTGTATAAGAAGTAAACAATTTTTAACAAGGAATAAGAATGGGTCTTAAAATGCATTGTGTATAATAATTGTACATAACCTGAAAAAAAATTGCTGATGACTAATCCTCATTTTGACGGAACAAAAAATATAAAATTGCAATATAAATTCCTTAAATGGTTGCATATATAATTTTTTTTTCAATTGCAGATACCAGCTTAAGAGATGGACTTTTTCATGAATATAAAAAGTATGGGAAAGTGAATGCTGTTCAGGTGTCTGGTAATGGTGATGGTAGATTTGCTGTTGTCAGCTTCAAAAAGTAAGTCTGTTCTAAGACTCCAACTGTCCACCTCCTCATGACTTAATAAATACAGATATAAAATTTGTAGTAAAGAAATGATCATTATGCAACAAAAAGGTGAAAAAGTAATTTCATATTGGACAAATTTTGACATGATGAAGAATTAACACTGGATTTATCTGTACTCTTTCCTTGGTAGATTTATCTGTTCATTGGTCTAGTTAAATTTTGAGTTCAGGTATGTTTGGGTTACCATATTGGGGGAGTTATTTTGGTATTATCCTCTGATCAAAAGTAAAAATTATATCTGGATGCATCTGAAGTAGTACATTTTATTTATCCTTCGATTAAAAATAAGTATGTTGACATATGTGTCAAAATATGCACATTTAACTGGTTACGTACCTGCATTAAAACCTGGGCAGCTTTCCAAATGCTGAACTGTTTTGTAGCAAGATGAAAGTAATGGATAAGTGTTGTGCATCATATATTTTTTGTTGTCTTTTAATGGATGCTTTAGGAGGCTATAAAGTAGTTTCAAAGAGATAGGAAAAGTAATGGAATTTGATTCAGAATACCTGTATTACTCCTTTCAAAGATATTGAAACAAGTAAATATCATGACAGTTTCCTGGTTGTTAATTTCTGATGAGATTTTTTTACCCTGCCACACACAGCAGCGGGATATTTTATGATGTTATTTGCCACCCCGTTTGTCTGTCGGCCCAACATCAGTCTATACATCTGTCTTGTCTTCATCAGTTAACTTTTGTTCTGTATGACAGGTATTCTTTAAACTTGGAGTTACTGTTGCAGTTGCATTTGAGATCGGAGCTATATTTGGTTCCAGAGTTACGTCCCTTAGTGAAATATGGTGGGGTATGATGTAATGCATCCATTAATGTTTTTTATTTCAACTTTGTTTTATTTCTTTACAATTTTAGGTCAGAGGATGCACATAAAGCATTAATTGCCTCTCAGGATAAACGATTCTTTGGTACCACAATCAGAGTCGCTGAGCATGAAGGCATAGGTAAGTTATATACACTGAGAGTAGATTTAGAAAGAACATGCAAGTTTACAAGCTGTTTTTGCTTGGTGCCACATTAGGTTATTTCAATTTAAAATCAACCAGAACTGTAATAAGATAAACATCAGATTTGACTAAGTGTCAGTAGTTATTTGCTTCTTTCAGATTTATTGCAAGCCAAGATGGCATTTCTGGTATACCAAAAACACCACTGTAAATGTCTTTTTAGATGTTCTTTTGGTAAATAAATAAGTTGTTTAAATTAATCTTGAATCTAGATCCTTCAACCATCTGCAGTAAAACTCATTTTGTAGACTGTGTTTTGGTATTAACTTCTTCAAATTTATCTGCTGAATTTTTGTGTTGAAATTGGTTATTTCTTCATAAAAAAAATAATAATAATGAGAGAGAGAGAAAAAAAGAAATATGGTAATTATCTCTGAATTTCAAGTAGATAATGTAAAGAGTTTATGAGTGATCCAGGACTCTGAATTCAAGAAGGTTTAAATTTAAAATTGGTGTGGGTGCTTGGACATGAAAAAATAATGGTAAAAGCAACATATCTACTATAAAGTATGGAATTGAAGCTAGTTTTATAGGGCAATTCTACATTTTTGTACGTTTTAGAAATCAGTATTTTAACATAGAAACAGTATTAATTAAATCACTTAATTTCAGATGTTGATGATGCAGAATTCCGACCACCAGAAGCTGAGCTTGATGAACACCATCCAAAAGCTACCAGGACCTTGTTTGTAGGCAATCTCGAGAAAGAGATCACCATGGAAGAGCTCAAAGATATGTTCTCAAAATATGGAGAGATTTTGGTATGTTATTTCAATATCCCTCCAATTATCTAACTGCTGTAACCTGAATTCTTGCTGGGTTATTGGATTTTTTGTATTCAAGGTTGAATAGTGAGTTCATCTACAGTTAAAACATAAAGTATAAATGAATAGACCATTACTGTAATATTACTGTCAAATGTTAAGTGATACTATAAGGCTGAAATATTCTGGTTAACTTCCTTCAAAAGATACACAGTCTCAAAATTTTGGCTTCAGTTTTATATAAGTTTGATATGTGCAACTGTAAAAATTTGTCCATCAGATTCAAGTTTTTGGACCATTTTATAAATGAATTCTTTTCCAGGATATAAAACACTAAAAATGAATTGTATTCTTTAAATCACAATTTTTTTCATATGATCCTATAAATAACACTAAATTCATGATTTCATATGATTCATTTTGGTATAAATGTGGGGATTTTCCATAAATGGATTCCAGCAATATAAGTTTCAATGTGGCATATTTCTTCAATTTTCAAGATTTTATCATTTTCTGAATGAAATTTAGTTTTATGAATAGATAAAATTTAGTTTTTGCATCACTTACTATTCAGAACATGTTATGATAACTAAGAAATTACACAGACAATATGTTTTAAAATGTCAGAATATTTTTAACCTTAAATTGACATAGCAGAAAAAAAAAATACCTGTTATGAATTATTCAAAACATTTCATGAGTAGACAAGTATTGGAAATTTGACCTTGGATTATTTTTCCTTGACAAGGTATTATGTTGCCATGTAAGAAATGTCTTTGATACTCCGATGACTTTAATAGATGTTATTAATATCAAAAACTGAATCTAAGTCTTATGAAGAGCTCTGATTATAGATTGTTATTCAAGAATTTTTAAAGTTAATACCATGTATAACATAATGCATCATAAATATTTATATGTATGTTTTGAAGTTGAAACTTGCCAATTAAATAAAATATACTATACGTATTCTGTAATAAATTTATGAATTATGACAGTATATGGTATAAATTGTCTTTGTTGATCAGAGTATGAATTTATGGAATTAATTCTGCGATTTTAATGTTTTATGTTCTGTTGTGATTTATGGATTACATAGTAAAGTGTTTTTAAATGAGAATTCAGTCTGAACAAAAGAATAATTTAGCCCAGCTACATGAAAAACAGGCACTACAACACAGAGTCCTGGTTTAAAGGAAGAAAAAGTTTATGTTTAAATATTCCACAAAATGATTAAAGCTTGTTTTTACCCAGATTACCATACCCTAGGATTGTAAATTTTTTTTTTTTCATGGTAGAGAGGTACACCAAATATTAACTAAATCGCATAGATCTCTATCATATAAATTTACAGTACATCACAGGTTTTAAGAGTTTTAATCAGAGCATGACCAGAAATATAGCCATCTTCATAAGAGTTAAAGGTTAAATGTTAAATTATATTTCCGGTGATTTTTTTAATCACAGAACAATAATCAGAAAACAAACTTACATAAAGAGCAATCAATTTTGGAAACAACTCCCCACCACCCCACCCCGTTAAAAAAAGGGAAGAGGTTGCTAGTGAGTGATATCTACTAATTGGTCATGGACAAGAAGACTGAGCTAGAACACTGTACAGAACCTAAAGTCCATACTGTTAGACCTAATATACAAAACAGAATATAGATGTCAGTTTACCAGTTACAATAAAATTGAAGAATTGAAGTACAGTTGAATATTGTTACGTCGATCTTGAAAAGACCAATCAATTTACTTTGACTTAACTGAAAATTCGAGTTATCAGGAGTAAATTTTGCTAGATTCTAATGTAGAGGGCCCAAAATTTCACTTGGAGTTATCTGAAAATTCGACTTATCTGTGTTCGAGATAACAAGAGTCAACTGTATTTAAGAAAAAATTCCAAACATCAAATGAATTTAGTGTTAAGTGATCTTAAATAGTGTCGGTTTTTAGACAGAGAAATGGTATTTAGTTATTTTGATATATTTGTGTTCATATTTTCAGGATATAGATGTTAAAAGACAAGGAGCGATATCAGCATATTCTTTCATCCAGTTTACTGACATCAGGAGTGTTGTCAAAGCTCTCCGTGCTCTGGATGGGGAAACCATGGGAGGAATGAAACTAAAGGTATGTTGCTTTGGTATCAAAAAGAGAAAATTTATATGAGTCTTAAATAAGCACACTGAAAAATTTCAGGTGAAAGAAAAACAAACATTTGCAATGGTCATGTATTCTTAATATAGTGATCTTCAGAAGTCCTCCCTTTTTCACCTCTGAATAACATATTTGAATAGGGTCAGTTTCACTGTTATATCTAGAATGAACATCTGAATGGGGTAGGCCTAAAGGCATAAAAATGATTTCAGAAGTATTAATTCATGAATTTATTTACATGTCTGAATAAAAGGTCTTCTATCACTTCTAACACTTTAATATGTATGTATTCATTAATTTGACTCCACATATAGAACTGTTGGATATTTGCCTTAGAAAATGTCAATCAGCAAAACAGATATAAATTTGTTTAGCTTTAATGAGATTAATACAGCTCGGTCGCTGCTTTTTCTGGCACAAGGTATATGAAATGTGTGGTCTGACTCAAAAGGAAAGCTTATACCCACTTAACATGTTTATCCTGCACAAGGTCCTTTTACACTGAGAAAACAATTTTGTCAGGAAGTAAGAGATATTAGCTTGTTAATGTGTAACAATTATGTACGACCCCTTAGGTCAAAGAGAAATCACTTCCCTTTCACAAGTGATTTTGGAAATGTTTCAATATTTTACTTGTTTTTTAAGTTAACACCAGTGATTAGGAGAATTTGCACTTGTTAATAGTTATACTTGCATGGGAAAGATATTTCCAGTGTATTCTCTCAATTAGGGCCCATGTTAAAAGCAAAGCAGGATTTGTAGTTTAATACTTGTATATATCTACAATATCCTGTTGAAAAAATGTCTGTTGCTGTTGAAGGTATTACATGAGATGTAAGAGAACTTTGGAAAAGGAAATTTACATATATTCATTATACATAATTTTACATAATTATTCAGTCCAGGATTATTACTGTTTCAGTATTGGACCTGCTCATTATTGACATATTAACACGGGCTTATTTTCTAATTGCTTCCACATAGTGACAGTCTCACATAATGTTGTTCTACTAGTATGACTAGCAGAACAACAGCTTTTATTAGAAACAAGATGAAAGTGAATCATGTGAAACTATTGATTTTGACTTAATCATGTATTCATGGAATATTTAACATGGTCTTAATTACATAGTGTAGAACGGTTTCATTACTTTGTGATGTGAAAGTTATTGTTGTTTAATCAAAAGGGAAAAAAATATTTACTGAAAAACATGAAAGATTAAATTTCAGTCCCAGAAGGAGATTTAAATCTGTAATTGACTAGAAATACAAAGCAGAAATGAGTAAAGTCCAATCTTCTCTATATTTAATGGATATTGTCAGAGATGCACATTACAGAGAGTTGACAGTCACCAGGAAACTATGTTCTGTTGTTTGAAGGATGTGATATATCGTTGAGATACACACAAATAAGGCATGGTTGATATAAATACACATACACTTACAATTTAAAGGATCATTCTAGATCCAGAAATTTCTCTGAAGAACTTAGCTCAGTGTTATATATTTAAGTATACCTGTAAGATTTTTCTTCAAATTATTAAACACAACATATATCAAATGCAATCCATCAAATAAAATATTATGCATATATTTGTGATATTCTGTAAACATGTATTTTCTGTTGATTTTACAGCTTGGATTTGGAAAGAGCATGCCTACGAACTGTGTTTGGGTGGATAACTTGGCAGATACTGTTCAAGAAAATTTCCTGTTCAGACAGTTCGCTCGTTATGGCCCCTTGTCAAACATGGTGATAGATAGAGAACGTGGAAAGGCACTGATCTTTTTCAACAATCTTGAAAATGCACAGTTTGCTCTGAATGAAATGAGAAATCGAATCCTCAATGGACAAAAAATTCAGGTATGGAAAAAATTTTAAAAAATCAAACTGTTTGATCTGGAAGACTTTGTAAATTAGATGTCAATCTCTGACCCAGTATTTAATATATTTCTGTTTGGTTTTATGATAGAGTCAGGATATTGATACATGTAACTAATACCTAAAAATTGTGATAATTAAATCTCTAGGGTTACCATGAGAACCAAGTTATTTGATAAAATTTCTTAAACACCTGTTTGTTGATCAATGATATATTGATGGAATTCCATTGTGTTTAACCTAAAGATACAGTTGAAATAATGACTTATTTGGTTTTTGTATGGAAGTCGATCCTTTAATCCTGATTCTGTAAATCTGATACAAGATCCATGTATGAATGTTATGTAAGTTACTTTTGGAAGATTATTGTCTACATTATGTATTGATTTTTTGTCATGGGAATACAAGGAAAATGTCAGAGTTAATAATGTCATAATGGAGGATTTAGTTCATTCAGTTTCACAAAATATGTGCAATTATTTTTATGAAAAAAATCTTTGTAATACAATGTTGTATGCATCAGTGAAACATTTCTTGAAATAAACACAATTGAAACTATGGTCAACTGCATTCATATGGAATCCTTATGATGAAAAGATTATAAGAAATTAACACTTGTGGTAAAAATTTACAAAATGTGAAATAAAATGTTAGGAACAATTTTCATGGACTTCAGAAGAAAGATAATTTCATGTTTTAGCATATTTGGATAATAAATCAGAAAATATCTCAACTGTTTGCTTTCACTTCTTAGGGAAAATTTACATGACATGATATAGTTCAAAGGTTGTCAGCAAAAGTTGGAAAAAGATTTCTTGGAAATAATGACATAATACCAGACAGTAACACTCAGATGAATACTCAAACCAATCTCCAATTTTATGTATGTGTATTAGATATACAGTCAAACCTTGTTTATATGAACTTGGGTAAGTTGTTCGTATGGTATAACAAAAGTAGAGTCTGTTCATAGTTGTAAACAGCTTAAATTACCTCAGATAACTCAAATATCTGGTTAATTCTTGGTAAAAATCTACAATCCTTTTGACTTCGACACAGTGAAGGTTTGACTGTATGTTGTTATATAAGAACGAGTTCTATGTTAACTTCATTGTTCAGTATTTTCTCCAACATATTTTTATTTTTTTCAGATTGACTTTGCCAGCCGAGATTGCCAGAGTGATTTCTATGAGAAAATGGAAAAGTCTGGTCAGTTGAAGCCAGGTCAACGCTCAAACTGGAACTACCAGAGACAAAGCAGTGATGGTCAATGGGTAGAGAGGTGAGTGGTAAAACATTTCTGTATGGCCATAAGTAGGAGAACATTTCGTAACACCACAACTGTTCGTTAACATAAAATTATTGTTGTGTCACAGCTTGTTCTACTCCCAAACCTAGTTACCAGTTAGCAAAATACACTAAATGTCTAGTATGATCATACTTTTACAAGCTAGTGTTTTTTTTAAAAGGTTAATAAATAAATTCATAGATTTAAGCAAAATATTCCTCAGCTGAAGTATGGAATACATACTTTGCCAGAGTTCATACTATATTTTCATATTTTCTTCCTGAAACACAAAAAACCTACCCACCCTATGACTTGTAAAAAAACATTTTATAAACTAGAATGGCATTAACTGGAAAAGAAATAAGTTTTTATGGACTTGTAAAATGATACGGACAATAATGTTGGGTGAATTTATTTAATAACTTAATAATTTATATATAACTATGCAGGTATTTCATAGAACAGGTGATCCGTTTTGAATCAAAACAATTTTGAATCTAAACAAAAAAGACTTCAAGACAGAAAGGTTTATTACCTTGTATCCTCTTTAAATTAATTTCCACCTGTGGTAATTTAACAACAAAAATTGACTGGCATTATTTTGACAGATATGTTATTTTCTTTTTCTTTTTTTTTGCAGGGGTCGTGGAAAGTTTCCTTTTGTAAGAGGAGGGAGAGGTTTTGTCCGAGGAGGGCGTGGCCAACGCTGGATGTCTGGGCGAGGCTACAGCAAAGAGTACCCTGATGATTACAGAAGACAAAGGTAAAATATTTTTCCTTTTATTCGACAGATACTTCCCTGTCAATGAAGAATTGAATTAGAGGTATTATGACATATAAATGACAGTTATGGCATATTTAGTGCACCGTGTCAGTTTGTCTCGTCCCATAAATGTCACAGAAAATGCATTCAGACTCTAAAATTAAATTATTTTATTGATTTTTTTTATTGTAAAAGAATACTTCAAAGCAGGAAATAAACTATTTAATTACAAATTTAATACTTATGAACATAAACTGCATTGTGTTGAGGGAACATTGTTTAATGGATTGATTGGTGCCTAGGGAGTAAAGTTTGAAACGTGTGTCTAGTGTGTGAATGAGGTAAATGGTAAAATTCAACAGTTCTGTTGAAAACAACAAAATAAGACAGAAAACAATATGTACCCTTTCACTACAACACTACATAAAGGAAAAACAAAAGAGGAAGTTACCATGGAAAGTCCAGAATATGGCTTGGAACAGTCACTGGTAATAAAGGACAAACTTGAGCAATTCAGCAAGGTCATAGTACCCTTCTTATAAAGCTAGGGTATACAGCACAAGTCCTTTATTTTTTTGATATATTTCTAATAACTACAAGAAAAGTCAATTTGTGTTCAGCTGTTCAGTACAAGGCCCAGTCACTGACAAATGTCTAGTTAGCTGTTTAGATGTGTACGTTGAAAAAGTCAAAATATAAACACTTTACTGTAATTAAAAGATTTGAAATGAATATTATTTCCAAGAGTCGTTTATAGATTAAGTAGGGCCACCCTTAAAAAATGGTTGTTTCCTGCAACAGACCCACATCTCTGAGACTGGATCAGTTGGTAGGCCTTAGTCCCTTCTGATTGTCAAGAAAAAAATGGCATCTTTAGCAGACCACACCATCTTAACAAACACTAAAGAAATGATGCAATCAGAGTGTTTTCAAACTTTGGATTATAATTAAAGGGAGATAACTTGTAATTACAAACTAAAACATGAATCGCATACAGTTTTTCTGGATCTACAGTTTGATGCAAAAATTTAAAAAAAAAAAAAAGGATAGCTAAAATAGTTTGCAGTCACATGGTTTTTTAACGGTCGGTTAGGTGTGGGAAACAAATCTGTTTTTATTTATTATACTGTAGTACATTTTGATAAGTACAAACATAATTGTATAATGTACACCAGCGTGCAACATTGTTATTGTGACCAGAATTAAACACGTAAGAAATTTAATGTACTCCAACAAATATTGTATTTGGTCATAAATGAAAGACCACATTCACATTTTCTTCACTGCCAGTTTTAATGTGATTAGGAACAATATGTGCATGTATGTAAAGTACTGTAAATGAAAAAGCTTAAGCCAGGTTTTCATGTAAATGACAACCTTGTCACTTTTATACAAATTGTTGGTTCTTATTTGGAAATGTTCATTGATCATACTTACAATTTATCAGCTTCCTCGAAAACAACATGATTAACAATTGGTGTTGTTATTTACTACAAACACTGTACCAATTACCAACAAATATTGCTTTTTAAGTGATTCATAGTTTGAATATGTAAATGTGGTAAAAAGAAGATGTATTTAACAAAAAACAAAGAAGTCCTCAGAAGGCAGGATTGTTTTCATATAATTTTGCAGAAGATAATGTTTGAGAAAAGTCATGTTCTAAATGATTGATATCCAAATTTTATACTGAAATTTATTAGTTTAAATTCTATCAGTCAGGAAATACAACATCACTTGTTCTAACCTGTCATAAAAACAGAAAATATCTTAAAACACTGTTAGGCCACAATAAATTAATTCTTAGATTTTCATTCCTGTCCATCTCTATGTTTTCAACACATTTTTTTTAATTTAATTTTGACTTTGAAGAAAATGTGTCTATTTTTCTTCATTTTTCAGGCATTTTCCACCAAAGTAGACAAAAAAATAAAAAACCAAATCCTCCTCCCTGCCCTTATTTCTGGAAAAATTTTGATGAAAATCTAATGATTAATTTATTGTGGCCGTATATATAATTATTGATAGATTCAGATGTACATATGTTGTATATCTTTCTCCAAACCTGTGTAGTTGATTTTTGTTTCTATTTTTCAGGTCATATGATGAGTATAGTCAAGGTGGTGGGACTCCATATAGTGAAGGAGACTTTGAACAGGATTTACATGCGTACAGAACTCAACGAGAACGTCAACGCAGTTGTAGTCCAGATCAGTATAGTGATGATATGTACAGTGAATCTTATAGAGAGTATAAATCACGCTATTCTGAGTATCCACCTGGAAGTCCTGGCAGTGAACCGGATGAAGCTTATGACTATAAATCTCGAGATGAAATGTATTATAAAGACAGGTACTTAACTGGATCTCGTGAAGCTAGTCCTGAAGGTTCATTTCAAGGACGAAGTTGGAGTCATTCACCTACACGAAATAGAGTGAGAGACACTGAACGAAATACACCACCGACCCCTCTAGGAGGGGATGATACTCAGGATTTTTCATCACGGGAACACAGTCCATCTGATATGGACGGAAAATACAGTGAATATAAACGTTCAGGAAAGGATGATTTTGATATAACTGAAGCAGACATACAAGAATTACGGACGTCAAAATATTCTAGTGCTCATAGAAAGGAATCTTTATCACGGTCGGAGGAGAGATATGCTAGGAAACGTTCATATGATGATACGTTTTCAAGAGATTCTATATCTAAAGAGGAATCTAGTGTAAGGAAATTAGACAGACAATTAAGTCATGGAAGTCACGATAAAATGTCATTAACAGATTCAAAGAGAGACATATTTCAGAAAATGAAAAAGATTCAGTCAGAAATCAGTGGTAAAATGTTGGCACGCACTCCTCAGAAGGAGGGTGAAGGAGCATCTAGTTCAAATAGTAGTGATTCTGACCGTGGTTCCTTGACTGGAGGTGAACTGTCAAAATTACAACATGAAAAACAACTTCTGATTGAAAAATTAAAACAATTGGAAGACACAAGTAATAGTGACAATGAACATTTGGATTTAGATGGTATGAAAAAATCCACATCAAAACGACCAAGGCTGGATCCTTGGACAGGAAAAAGTGGACAAAGACTTCAGAGTGAACTAGGAAGTGTTATATTGGGATCTAAGAAAGATAAATCTTACGATGTTTCACAAAGCTACCGAAAACAAATGGAAGCTATGCGTAAAAAAGAAGAAAGTTCTTTAAAAGAGGATCCTGTTAAAACCACTTCTAAAAAGGCTGACATGTTCAGCTATGAAGATGAGAAGGAGGACAATTTTTTACCGCAGGGATTATTATCACCGAAAGATGTACCTACTGCATTTGTTAAAAAGCGTAAAAAGACAGATGTAGTAGAAGAAAATAAAAATAGGACATACAGACAAAAACGAGAAAACGATGATGAACGTATGAGTAGTGACAATGATGAAAGTGCTAAAAATGTCTTGAGAACTGATTCAATTACATCTTTGGGAAGTACTCGTCGTCTTTCTAGTGGACATTCATCACCACGGACACCAATTCCAGGCCATCTGTCTCTAGAAAATGTTGAACATAGACTTAGTGAATCTGAACAGACAAATATTGAGTTAGCAAGTTCATTAATGTTCAAGAAAAATGATTCTAGCAAACGACGGAGTAAAGATGAACATTCTAGTCCTGTGATTATTCCCTTAGGGGAGGACAGTTTAGTAACTGACATTCCCGATCCTCGTGTGCCAAAGCAGAAAAGTGAAGAAGATTTTTGTCTTCCATTACCTAAATTTGCAGAATATACTCCTCCTGTTAAGCTTAATTCTCCACATTCTGAAAATTCAGGAGATTTATCAAAGGAAAATTCTCCTTGTTTTTCTCCGCCGAGCAGTGGTAGTAAAAATGAATCACCACAAATGTCACCAAATGATACTACTTCTGAGGAATCACAGACACTAATAAATCCAGAACCTACTTATATACCGGAAGAAAATTCAAATGAACCAAACATGGAACCACTAGAAAATCAGGAAATGGAAGTAGATAAACCGCCGGTAGAAGGTGAGGTGGATGAAGCATTGTCGGACAGTAGTGATCACAATGAAGATTTTTCATTGGATGAACGAATTCGAAAACTTGATGAAAAACTTAATCAACTTCCTATAAGTACACAGCCATCAAAATTAGGGACTGAAAATATGTCAAGTTCAATTGGAATTACCATTTCTTCTTCCAATCCACCGGCAAACATTTATTCAAAGTTTAAAATTAAGAAACGGCAAGATTCAATAGGAGTGTGTACCGAGGAGACTGAGAAAGGGGATAAATCTTCGTCAGAAATTGTTAAGACAATGTTAAACCGTAGTAGTATATTTGACTTGGATTCTAAAAGACTCGAACAAATTAATGAAAAATATTCTCCAAACATGAAATCGGTTGTGTCTAACCCAGATGATTCTCCTAAAAATGTGACATTACGAACTAAAGCAGAGGCAAAAGAAATGCCTCTGTCTACATTGCCAGGATCATTAGCTGGACGTCTAGGGAATGGTGGGTCTTCATTCCCAACATTGTCAGTTAATACTCAACCAAGTGTTCCGTTAGGAGTTAAAATTGATGATAAACCAGTAAATTCACTGTCGCCAAGTTCTGTAAAAGTTTATTCACAGGATTCAAATTCTCAGGAAAGTAAAACTGCTGATACGTGTTCATATAATAGTGACAATAGGATATTTTCTGTGTCTGATCGAATGGATTTTCAAAATACTATTACGTCTAGTTATTCACCACGATTTAATTCATTAGATAATGGAATAAATAAAAGTACAGTAACATCATCTACTCGAACTATTGTGGAATCAGTGATAGAATCAGCTGAGAAATGTGACAATCTTTCTCCAGTAGATTCTAATATTAAATGTGATCCTCGATTAAATAGTAAGAAGGATTTACTATATAAAATGGATACACATGATGTATGTAAAACTGCTGATGAATGTTTGGATTTAAATAATAAGAAATTAGACACTGTATCAGACAGTAAAATTAGGAAATCACCTCCAAAGGCCTCAGAAATTATTAATTCTAAGTCGGAATTGAAAATTGATGCTGGGATCGTAAGTGATTCAACTTCTGATAACGTTTTGGATAGTAACATACTGAAAAGTGACTATAGCCAGGAGGAATCAAACATAACATCTGTTTCACTTGGAAAACGTAAATCTGAGTTAAATTCTAAAAAGGAAAAAGTAAAATCCGCCGACAATAATGGTGCTTCTTCAGCAAACATTGATAAGGATGTTTCTAGTTCAAAATCTGAGGTCAAAAGTGGTTCAGAAAGCCCAGAATTAAAGAAAGCAAAATTATCATCGCCTGAGAAAGAGAACAAATCAGACACCAATTCACCAACTCATAGTGATAGTGCTAAATCAGACAAACTTAAGAAAGATAATGATAAGAAAAATAAGGAAAGTAAGAAAAAGGAAAAATCTGAAGGTGATTCTGTGAATAAGGACAAAGGATTTAATGATAAAAAGGACAAAGATCATGATGGTGACAAAACTAAAAGCTCCAAAAATAACGAACAAAGTGAAGGTAAAACTGAGGATAAGTCTGTGAAGTTATTACCAGAACCTGTCAAAAAGGATACTCCTAGTAAATTAGATGGAAAAGAAACTGATAAAGTAGAAAAATCTCAGACTAAGAAAGAATCGGATAAAAAAGCTGATCATACTAGTTCAAAGAAGGATAAGAAAAGTGATAGTTCCTCATCTAAGAAATCTTCAGAAGGCAAAACCGACAGTAGTCATAAAAAAGAAAATAAAGGTTCAGCAGAATCGAAAACAAAGGATAAAATTAAATCAAGTCATAAAACAAAAGATTCCTCGAAGTCAAAAGATGATAAAAGTGGTAAAGATGGACATTTGAAATCTCATTCAGGCAAAGTATCCAAAAGTGGGTCAACAGATAAAGTGGAACAAGCTAAAGATGTGAAAAACAATCAGGTGAAAGAAAATACAACAAATTCAGACAGTCTTGATAAGAAGGATTCTAAAGATAATGATAACAAAGTGATAGAGAAATCCACAGAAGTTCCAAAGGAAAAAGCAGAAAAGTTAATGGATTCATCAAAAGACAAAGTAGAAAAGTCAGATGTGACAAAAGATAAAACATCATCTGGTGGTGAAAAACCAAAGGAAAAATCAGGTGTTGAAGGCAAACATAAAACGAAATCTGACAATTCAAAGGCGAAGGATAAAAGTGCTGAATCGACAAAACATAAAACTAAAACCGAACCATCAGAACATAAAAGTAAATCCAGTCATGATGTCACCAAAAAAGAAAAATCTGCTGATAAAGTAAAACATAATAAAGATTCATCAAATTCAAAAACTAAAGAAAAATCAGCCAGTACAGAGATGGTCAAATCAAAGGAGAAATCTGATTCAAAACCAGCAGACAAACCAGCTGAATCAGAAAGTAGTGGAAAAGCTGATTCAAAGCCACCAGAATCTGAAACTGGGAAAAATAACGACAAGACAAAATCCTCAGATGATGTCAAAGTAAAGGAGAAATCGGGTCAGAGTGAAAATGGAAAACAGAAGGAAAAGACAGGAAACAGCAACACTGCAAAAGTCAAAAGTGAACATGACAAGTTAAAATCTACAGAACATTCATCAGCTAAACCAAAGGAGAAAACAAAACACTCTGATCACAGTAAATCCAAAGTTAAAGAGGAAAAAACAAAATCAGCTTCTGCATCGTCCCATATTGATAAAACGAAGGACAAAACTCACAAGGATAATAGCAAGAAAGATGATGACCGTTCAAAGTCAGACTCCAAAAAGGAGAGTGGCTCGGACAATAAAAGTTCTAGTGCTAATAAAACTGCATCAGAAAGTGCTAATAGTTCTGAGAAAAAGGAGGACAATGGTAATAACCACGAAAATAAATCAGAAAATAAAACGGATAAATCTGAAAACAAGAATGATAATAAAACTGAAAATTCATCGGGAAATACTGACTCAATGGCAAAAACTAAATCTGATGCTAAAAAGGAGAGGAAGAAAAGTGGAGAATCCTCAAAATCATCTTGTAAGAATAGTGGTAAAAAGTCTAGCTCTGAGAAGAAATCTGATAGCAAATCAAGTGAGAAGAAAAGTTCAAAGAAGGATATGAAAAAGGAAGAGAAAACATCGCCAAAAGAGGACAAGTCTAAAAAGTCAGCCAAGAAACAAGAGGTAGAATTTGATTGGTCAGCTTGGATGGATGAACCATATACTTCAATGTATGACCGGGTGAAAAGGAAATCAAGTGAGAAAGACAAGGAAAGGGAGTTGCAGGAAATGAAAAATAAATTTAATCATCTTACAAAAAGCCGCAATAAGAAACATTCCAAATTCAGCGAAACAGAGGAATCTGATTTCAGCCATGATAGTGATGAGGAGACAGATGCTTTTGAAGAGGAAAAGGTAGCAAAACCAAGTAAGGAAGTCTCAGCTGTACATGAAAGTGGAACTAAACGGAAACGATGTGTAATTGACACCTCAACGTCTTCTGACGATGATGACAGTCAGCTATTTAAATCATTCCAAAAATCCACACTGAACAATAAAGAGAAAAGTAAAGGAGCAACAGGAAAAAGTAACAAACATTCAGTTAATGACATTTATTCCTCTGATTCATCTGAAACTGACATTGATTTCCCACCAATTTCACCAGCCAAGAAAAAGACGAAGAAAACAAAGAAAGCTAAGAAACCTGAAATTCATCATGATAGTGATAGTGAATTTGAACGAACTCTTGATAAGCAGAAAAAGAAGAAAAGCTTATCCAAGCCTAAACCAAAAGCTACTCCCAAGAAGAAACAGGAAACTAAAACTCCTCCATCCTCTCATTCTCATATTGATACACACGAGTCTGATCTGTATGATATTGACAGCGATATGGATAGGTTTGACAGAATAAAATTAAAGAATCAGAAAAAGAGTGAGCAGAAAATGCATCCTAAAACTACACCAAGAAAAGTATTTGACACAACAACAGATGATTCTGATAATCCAATGTTATCTCCCAGTCATAAAGTTAACATGAAGAAGAAAGAAGTCAAACCTGTCAAGAAGTCCTTTCTGTCAGATCCTAATTTGTTTGACACAGACTCAGACTCAAGTTTCCCAGACTTGTCGACTATAACTCCCAAGAACTGTGTTGCGAAGAAAGTCAACCATGAAATTGAGAACAAAAAGCCGACAGTAACTGTAGGGGCAGGAGTCATAGCACAGACAATTCGTAGTGAGGATCTTGGAGAGAAGAAGGATGCTGAAATCAAGAAGAAAGAAAAGACAAAAAAGAAATCTAAGAAGAATGATATAATTAAGGCAGAAGACACAAAGAAACCAGTAGAGGATGGCAAAGGACTATTTGAAAAAATGGAGAACTTCATTTCTCAGGGTGACTCAAAAGAGAAAACCTCAGTCAAGCACAGCAAGAAAGAAGGAAAATCTCAGAATGTTAAAGACTTAGCTTACCTTGATGAAGAAGAAATCAGTCAAGCAGAAAAACTTGTGAATAATATGAACAAACTAGAGAAACCCATGAAACATGACTCAGCTAAGCTGAACAAAACATCAAAGCATGATCCTGAGAAGAGTATCTCCAAAAACAAAACAACAAAGCCAGAACATTCGTTTTCCAGTGAAACTGATACTGATAAAGAAGTCAAAGATAAGGAAGTCAAATCTCATCCTGTTTCTGATCATGAAGTGAAATCTGTCACTGAAAATAAGAAAGATGGAGATATAAAGAAAGTAGATGACACAGCAACCAAAGCAAAAACCAGTAAATCCAAGAAAAAGAAGCATCAGAATACAGTTACAGAACCTGGCCATAAATCTGTGACAGAAACTGTAATAAAGAAAGAGGTACCAGACTTGCCCAAAAAACCTAGCAGCAAAAGTGAAATTGAAGATTTACTGGTGAAAAAACAGACAAATAAACATGAAGTGGAAGACGGGCATCTGAAAAAACTGCCCAACAAATTAGACATGGATAATGGGCACTTAAAGAAACAGGCAAACAAAATTGAAAAGGATGATGGATATAAAATTGGATTTGGTTTCTTTGATGACTTTCCTATGCTTGAAAATTCAAAGTATGTCGTGGATGATTTGTCCAAAATAAAGAAAGGTAAAAAGAAAAAGAAGGAAAAAGATGATGATTCAAAGACTAACAAGAAAGAGGGAACTAAAAGTGATGAGAAGACACCAAAGAAAAAGGAGAAAAAGAAGAAAGATGGGCTAACTGATTTGAGCATGAAAGAAAATGGTCCTAAACTGGAAGAACTGGTTGGCAGACTTGCTGGATCTGCTCAGAATTCTGATGTGTTTGATTTCCAAGAAGACGAAGAAGATGACAAGCCATTGTTTGCAGAATTTTTCAAAGTCAAAGAAGAAATGGCCAAAAAGGCTGCAGCAAACAAAAAAGATAAACCAGAAGGCAAGAAGTCCCTTGAAAATAGGCTTTCTTCTGAAGAGAAATCTGATGATGCTAGCTCTGAATCACATGAAGAGGCTGATGATAGCCGTAAAATTGGCTTGAATGATTCAAAATCCCAGGCAGCCAAATCAGCCAAATCAGAGGATTCGAACAAAGAGGAGTCCAAACTTGGAACTGAGAATACTGAGGATCTCATCAAATCTGACTTGTTCAGCCCAACTTTTGATGGTGACAAACTTGAAGATTCCAGTATTTCTAGTATGTTTAGTCCAAAGCATGTAAAAGAAGCTTGCAAAGATGAAGCCAACAATATACTTGCTTTTGCTAGTCCAAAAGGAATTGACCTAGGAAAGTCTGATGATGAATGCAGTAAACTTGGTTTAACGAGTCCAGTTAAAGCTGGAATGAGTCCAAAGGGTAAAGGAAAGAGAGATGTTGTTATAAATCAAGCAGCCATTGAATCAAAATCTGAAAGTCATCAGAAGATTTTAGATCATCAATCACAGGAAATTTCTCTGGCTGAAAAGAAATGGGATGGAATGATGTCAGGTAAAGAAGATATGTATAAAAATACAAAGTCAGATGTGCAAGATGATAGTTTGAAATTACAACCAAAAGTAGAAAATGAGAAAAACGAGTCAAGTTTTTCTAAGGAAAACAAGAAAGGAAAGACGGATGCAAAAGTCCAAGAAAAACCAGAAATACCAGAAAAATCAAATGAGGAAATCATGTTGGAGGCAGTTTCTAGCCTGCAGAAGTTATCAGAGAATACATCAGTTGTAACACCAGAAGCTGACAGTTACCCAGAAGGCGAGTTAATCATTGATGAAACCACTGCAGCTGTTGAAACCGTTACAGAGGAGCCAGTTTTAACTGAGCAGGCTCAAAATGAGACGGACCTTGCTATTTTGTCAATTTTGCCTTTGGATGAAAAGAGTGGTCAGTTCGTAGAGCCATTACCACAGCAGTCACCATTGGTTGAGACACAGCCAGACGTTGCACCAGAAAATGTTATTGAACAAGAACAGATAATGTTGGAAACCAATCCAGTAGAGACTGGCATTGAACAGAATAACCTAGTGATCGACACATCAACTCCACAGTCTGATGAAAGTCATAAAGATGTTGCTCTGCCTGAACCAGTAATACCGGTAGTGGAAACACCAGTAGAGCACAAAGAAAAACAACCAAAATCACGCAGACATCAGAAGTCAAAAGACACTGTTGAGGTACAAAGTAATAAAAAAGATCTTGGTGGTGTACCTTCAAATGTTCAAGTGGCAAAGGATACCCAAGCTTTGAATGTGTTTCCAGAACAAACTGTATCAGCACAGCCAAACTTGCACCCTCCAATGTTTAATCATTTGCCAGACACTAAGCTTCCGTGTAAGCAAGTTCCAGAGATCCAGAAACCAGAGCCATACAGAAAAACCCGTAAACAAAAGGCAAATGCCAAAGCCAACCACCAAGTTGAGGTACCTGGAACATTTTATCCACCAGTATACAATGCGGTTGACCATAATATTAATCTGAGTAACAGCTTACAAGGAGGAGATGCAAGTGAGAAAGAAAATGAGGAGAAATTGCCACAGCCATACAATGGAGATGCTGAAAAACATGAAGATATGGACAGTCTGAGAGTTTCTGGTGATGAAGGTGGCAACAATGCAGATAAACGTACTCGCAGAGGACGCAAACAGCAGAACTACAAGGAACTAAATTCTGGTGTTCATGGAAGAACTATGTCACCAAGGTCCAGGACATCTCCAAGGTCACCAAGGGCTGGTATGTCTCCCAGACAAGCATTGTCACCACTGAGTTCACCAAAATCTGAAATGTCTAGTCCAGTGGTAAAGATTGAGCGATTACCATTTGGTTGCAACAAGAATATAAGAATGGATGGTGACCAGTCAAATGATGCCATTACTGAAGCTAAGCAACAACTTGCTGAAGCAGTGGAAAATCAGCCTGAACACCAGAATTTTGCCAATACAAAGAAAATGGTGGAAGAAATTTCCAAAGTGGTTCCTGTCAAAGAAGCTACTAATGTGTTCGATTTTGATGATAATGAGCCAGAACTGAAGATCGATACCACACCCTTAAAGGCTACAAGAACCAAGAAAGGAAGACGCAATACTCAGGAATCAAATTTCAATGCTAAAATACCGAATGCAGAGTTAAAAAGTACTCTAGGAAGTTCTAACCACATAATTTCTCCACTGGAAGGTAGATGGCAATGCAAAAAGGACAGCGAATCAGAGAAGGGAGGAAACCATCCCTTGAAGCTGACAATTGCTTTGGCCCATTCAACAAGCTTGTCAACCTGTACAACAAATAGCATTACCAGCGTGATTAATTCAGCTACTATTATTGACAGTACTATTCCAAGTATTAAAGGAAGGAAAGAACTTGAAAATCTTACCAAGGTGTCATCAGTAGCAAATACTGTGCTTTCTTCTATAATGACAACAGCAACTCCAGTTACAACCATTGCAACACCAATGATTGCTATGAGTAATGTTGATAAGATAATTGATGATGTATCAAAGGGTATTTTTGATTGGACAAAAGCAAATGAACAGGCAAACCAAAACAAAGACCAAATACTTGCCAACATTACTGGAAGTTTACCGAAGGTTACAGAGAACCAACCAGTCATGCCACAGCCAACAAAGAAACGGCATGCCCAGAGTCGCAGCCACAGTGGAGAACAAAATGTAATGCCTCCACCAATGGTATCACCACCAGGGCACGATTTTGTACCGGCAAAGTCTTCACCAGGTCTAGTACAGCCACCAGTTTCCTCACCATTTGTGTCAACAACCATGTCACATGGACATCCACCACTGCAGGCAGCTCCAGCATCTGTTGCCAGTACTTCAGTCAGCCACACTAACCAAGGTAAGAATAACGATCTAATTTCAGACTGATAAAAGGGATAGGTAGCAAATATAGATATAAGTGTAAATGATGGATTTGAGGTTTTATGCTACTTTCAGTAATTTTTCAGCTAATTGTGTTGTCCCGTTTTATTTGGGGAGGAAGGCAGAGTACAAACCTTTGGCAGGAAAACTGGCAATACTTGTCAGTTAAGGTTTTAGTTAAACATACCTTGCCCCAAGCAAGGCTTGAACTGGCTATGCTGGTGAGCTGTAGTAGATGTAGCTACTTTGTACCTAGACCACTCTGCCACCAAGGCTTCCATAAAGGATGGAAGAGTTTAAAAAGACTTTGACTTGATAGTTTTGTGTTGAAAATTATAGCTAGAAGGAGTGTTCAGTACCGGTTAAAATTTCAAGTGAATGCATAAATAATTACACTTGACTCATACCTAATGTGGTATGTTTGCCAGTTACTTGTGATGGTTTGTGGGTTGCTCTCTAGGAGTTTTCATTGACACCCCCCCACCAACATCCACAAAAAAAAAAACAAAAACAAAACAAAGAACAAATCGGAACAAAAAAAACAATACGCTTCACTTAAATCACAAAATTAAAACCTGAATGGAATTTGAAAACTGCAGTGGAACCACCCTCTTTTTGGGAGACCACTTTAAGAAGTCATTACTCTTTATAACCCGTAAAAAGTTACCTTGTTAGACATAACCTGTCTTGAAGGACCAGTTTTTCTGATAGAAGGGGTAGTCTCTCAATACTGGATTCACTGTATAAAGAAAAGCCTTGAAGTCTGCATATTTAATAACCCTCGTACCAGTGAATTTTGTCCAAACAATGAAAAATGGTATGCACAAATTTAAGCACTTTCACAGTATACTACATCACAGGAGTCATTCATTACACAGCAATCCATGATAATAATTTATAGAAATACTGGACATTAAGTTAAAAGCAAATATACTCGTCCGCAATAAATTTGAATACCAGGTATTCATATAGATAAAAAGTTGAGAACAGAATAAAGAAGACCAGTATTATGGAAATCAGGAATGAGATAATTCAATAACAAAAATATAAAAAAGTTAATAACAGAAATGTAGAATAAAGAACGGAAAATATCATAAATGCAAACAAAATGAGTGAAAAAAACCCCCCAAAAAACCCCCAAAATGAAGTAGGAGGGAAAAAAAACTTTGGTATCTTCAAGATTAGTATTTTTCTGTTCATGACACTTAGCAGCTGAAATTGTACCCTTAATGAAGTTAACTAACTTTCTTTGTTGAACTAAGGAAAAGTTTTTATGTTTTTCAGTACAAATTGGGGAGCCACCTGTCATTTCGTACAGCCAAGCTAGAAGTACACCTCTGTTGACAACAAGCAAGAGCAAACCATTGGATATGGCTCTCAACATGACATCACGTGCTGATGTAATGACAACAGCTCACTCACTGTCTACTGCAGCTGTAGTTACACAGACAACCACCACAACCATTGCTCAGCATAGTCCTGGAACATCAATAGTCATGTCAACTCAAAAGCCAGTGGTAACAAATAGTGGCAATACAACAGTGCTGGCTGGTAGAACAGTCACTGTCAAACCACCAAATACAGAGGCCTACCTTCATCAGATGGGACTGCATCCTGGATTAATTTCATCGCAGGCACCGATTTCAGCTCATCAAACACCGATGCCAAGAGTTGCAGATAATAAACAGGGATATCCACCTGGCTTCATGCCATCCCCAGCTTTCTCACGTCCTGAAGTTCCATCGGAACATTCTAAACCAGTTTCGGCCATTGCATCGTCAGAAAAACAGCCTCAGGTTACATCTTCAGCACCAACTTGTGTGGTACATCCAATTACCTCATCAACAGCTAAAACAACAGTAGACCCCAAGTTGATGCACCAACAAATGATGCAGTCAATGAGCAGCAGAGCACAAACAATACCAACTTCAAGCAACAGTCAGCCCATACCACCAGCTCATATGCAACCAAGTCAAGTCCAACTAATGGAGAAAGACCAACAGATTCGTAATATGGGCATCCATGGTCAGCCAATGATGCATTTGATGGGCCAACCCCCTCATGTCATGCCAAATCACATCCAACACAAACCAGAAAAGGGAAGTAAAGGGAAACAGTCTCAAAAAGCTGAAATGCCACAACCAAATGAGCCACTTCAGAGACCCCCAAGTGCTCACAGCCAAAAATCTTCTGGCGAGACACAACGACCTCAAAATGCACATGAAAATCCAGCATTGTTTCAAGAACAAATTAGAAACTTGGTTGGAAAAGGATTTATACCACCTGGTGCTATTCCACCACAGATTCTTCAGATGTATCATCATCAGCATCAGATGGCAGCCAAAATGGAGGAGAAAAAGGGACACAAAGTTCATCCACCTAAAGAAATGGTGTCACCAGGAATCGCCCACCAACCTACCAGTATGTTTGCCACTAGTATAGCATCACAGTCATCAAATCCACAGATAAAGTCTCCTGCTGTGGCACAGACAGCACCCAGTCCACACCCTGTATTCTCTCAGCCATCTACATCACAAGCCAGACCATCTAGTCCAGGACTCAAGAAGGTAAGAAATATACATGTAATACTTTCCTGGGCATACAAAAGTACTGCCATAAACAGACAGTGCTTGAATTTAGATAATACGCAAAAAAAAGTTTATAACATTAATTTTGGATAAAAATTCATTGTTGATTCACATCTGTTTGTTTCAGAATTACTTGCTGTCGGAATAACTGGTGGACAGAATTTGAAATTTTGTTGTAGATTATGATTTTCTTTGAACTTATGAATTTTAGATGCATGAACACAAATTAAAATTTTTGAAAGTCTTCAGATGCCACTCAAAAATTATGTACAAAGTGCTAAATTGAGTTATAAATACATAAAACTGAACTTGAGGTTATTAATTTGTAGAAATTTCCAGACAAAGAATTCACCTGATAATTCTGTTTCATGCACATGTTTATGAAGCAAGTCCAATGTAGGAAAAAATTTGTTACACAGTAAATATGTATAGAGAAGTTACAGAATGGTTCTTACAGCTGTTTGTTTTATGGTATTTTCTTTAAGTATTATGTATAAATGTATTAAAACTATTTTTCAGATGAATGAAAAATTCAGTCAGAATCATTGGCCCAGTGAAAGTCCAGTTGATGCTAGAAATGAAGCTCAAAGGTCCAGACCCACATCAGTGGAACCAGCTCAATCTCCTAAGCATTGGGGTATGTATTTCTGAGTTTTGTTTGATGCTGTGTTTTGGAGATGTTGGAAAATCTGCATAAGTGCCCAGGACTTACTAAATCTGCATTTGTATATCTTTATAAAAGTGTCAGCAGATAGTTTTCATAATCATTGAAAACTTCAACATTGATATTTTCTTGAATATTTTTCTCACATAATAGCACAGATTACAGCTAACTGAATATGCAAATCCTTGCTAAAACATGTTCTTGAACAATAAAAAAAATATCGAGAATATAAAAACATGGGATAACATAACATCTGCATTCACCTCTATGGAGAACAAATTTGCAAACCACTTCTGTAAAATTTTGTCTGTGATTTCGGGCTAAAATTAGGTTGTATATGGAGGCTTTTTTAATGTGTAAATGACTGTAGAAGAAACAACACCTTATTTTATCCAAAATTCTGTTTTGCTGAAGGTGTAGAAATATCAATAGGGCATCAAACTTTTTTGGATCACACTTTTAGACACTGGTCCTAAAACTATATAGCAGGTGAGTGTGAATCAAGTAACAAAGTGAACTTGGGCATGTATTTTTAGCCGAGTTCCAACGAAGTTGCACTCTTCGTTGCACTCGGCTTATGTTTTGATGAATGGCGGGCGGGCGTATGTTTCACTTAAAAATTGTTAGCGCTCTAGCACTTTCATTTCTTGATGGATTCAAACCAAATTTATACTGAAGCTTTATATCAATAATATCTCGGTCAAGTTCGAAAACCAGAATTTTCGGACAAGGATTATCAGAGTTATGTCCCCTGAAGATGTGAAAAACTGC
>JAOXYI010000005.1:474879-485319 GCA_028566495.1 Lithophaga antillarum
ACCATTTGCCACAAAAATGTTTACGTTGACACTGTACATGTGATAATTCAAAAATGGTTAAGTCAATAAGTGAGATTTTTCTCAATTAGGGGTGAGATTTTGAAAACTAACAAAGAATCTTAAAGAATTTGAGTAATTTCAGGTATGAGATTTGAAAATTAAACGAAAAAAATATGGCAATTTTGGGACAAGAAAGGGCGAGCTTCACCCCCAAAGTGTGAGCCATCACATATATGTGGCACAAAACAATGCAAAAAGAACTTGACAGGTACATGTATTTAAAATGTAATTAATTTAGTTCTGTGGTTAAAGTATATGTTTTTTTTCACTGAAATATGACTTTGATATTTCAGGTTTTAATAAGAAAAAATGGTATGAAATTATGCAAGACTTCAACATGCACACGAGAACAGAGATTTTTCAAAGATAACCAGGTACATTTTGTAAACAAGTGTCTGTGTTGTAATTATAATTTTAAAGAATACATGTGAGGCCAACCTGGAAAATATGTTTGTTTCCCATTCCAGACCCATATTTTTCAGACTTGGTCGGTCGACTACTATTTTTAGTAGATGCCATGCTTTCATAAATATATTATGTGACACGATAATTTCCGAAAAGATTGAATAACACTAAACAGTTTCAATTGACTACGTACATTCTGTTGGGAGCACGGTAGTATTAATTGATGCATAGGCGAAAATAGTAACATTTTTCTAATTTTCTATTTCCATGAAAAGAATATGCATCAGAATGCAGTATCTGGATATTGTACATTCACTTCCGGTTTCACCCCTGTGTAGGAAATAGGTCATGACCAATTCCTTTTTGAGCTTTGAAAACTTCTGCCAAACAACTCTACTTTTCGTGTTTGGGCTTCAGTAAATATACTTTTTGAGGCTTGGTTTTAAAAAATCCTATAAGTTTGCCAAGACAGGGTACCAATAAATTCTGCTGTTTTTCAAAACCTAAACCATATTTACACAATAATAAAATCAGAAGGGTAAGATTTCTCAGCATTTCAACCAATCAGAAGCTTCCGTATCAGTTAAATACTGTACTGAATGTAGGGTACACACTGGACTGGTTTACGGTCTACAGTTAATACTACCGTGCTACCAAAAACTGGTAAACAGAGAGTGTGGTCACAAAAGCTTCTCGGACCAACCACGAATTTCGTACTAAATCATTATTTATACTAAAAATATGTCTTAATTACTTCTTATTAACAAAGATTAGTATCACAAAATATACTTGTGTGACGTCATAGAAATTGAATGAGGCATTGGGTATGAACAGTGCAGAAAAAAGAGTACACAAATAAAAAACTGAATATCACTAACGTTCAAATTAATGTTTATATACGGACGATCATACCCAAGAAAGACACGAAATACGAAAGAACGGAAAACGATAAAAGAACGATTTTTTTTTTTAAAGTCAAACGTGTCAAAGAAGGTACACGAAGATACAATATTCACATCTCATTAAATCATATTAATTAGAAATGAACGACAATTTAACTATCATAGCGATAATACTTCATCATGTTTAGATAAGTTCCGCGAAATTAAGCAAAAGGAAACCATTTCAAATTGTTGACAAATGTGGGGAATGTCATTAGTAAACTTTCCGTTTGTTTTTTTTCACGAAGAAGTATCAAATTTCTCAAGCAGGGTTACGGTTTCGTTAAGAATTTTGGTAGATGATTACACTTTGATATACACGTGTAATTTATAAGGAAAAAAATACAGTTTAAAATCTACATTGAAGAAGCTTTATGTACAAATATGTAATTATTCTTTAATTATGTTAAAATACAACTTTGAACACTTTATGAGTCAATATTGTAGAGAACAGTTTCAGCCGAGGAGAAAGCAGATAATGCCCGAAAAAAATCCATAGGCCTCCATCAAATACTGGCAGACTTTCGCACAGATAAACAACATATGTGTATAACCATAATATAACCTGCTATGACAGAAAATACAGGACGACAGTTTGAGAATAATTTCTTTTTCTGTCAAAATACTGTAGTAATACAACTTCTATATTTAAAGATATTCTTCATATCTTCTAACAAGGGGATCAGATTTGTTTGAATCTTTGCAATCAACGATACATCACGTTTTGGCTCTAATCATCATGTCAAGTTAAAATTTTACATGTTTACATTTAGGATGAAACATTTGAAATCTAGAAATGTGAAGTGGTTGGGAGTAATTGGACTTAGGTGTGATTAACCAATATTTCCGGGGTTTTACCTGCCAACACCTGCACGTGTTCAAAGCAAACAAAGGGTATTTACATGTTTGTCAAGGTAAAACTTCGTACTTACCAATAAACAGGAATATCTTTTTGATTGATTTATCACTCGATGACATGCGATCTCCCAGTGAGGGAACAGTACAAAGTGTCATGTCAGCTAGGCCAAGAAAACAGTTAGTACCCTAGTTCGAAGAATCTACCTGTGTATTTAAAGCAACCGAAGAATTCAATCGCAAAGTGGAGCGTAGTTCAAGTAGAACTGCAGGAGGTTCTTTGCTTTGAACTTCAGGTTTGGAATTTAAAGAGTTACAGATAACGAATCACATTCCAAGAGAACAACTTGAACTGCTTAGGAAGCAATTATCTATAAACTGAAATATGTATATTCAATTATGTCCATACAAGTTGTCATCATCAAAGTAATCTTCAATGAAATGATAAATATAAGAACAAGTCCAGAAGTGTGGATACTTGTTTACAAACTTATTACTTTGTTTAAATAACAATGTTGCTGACCACTAAAACAATCAGCTAATGATGTGGTTTCCTTGAAGTGCTACATATATCAGTGTTCCTGTATACTAAGTAATGATATCGAAATTTACAAGCTTACAGTAATCACGGCAGTGAAGTAGATGTGATTTACTTTTCGTGTTCTAAAATATTCTTGTGATTGTTCTTTAAAGACAAGGGCGAGCAATACCGATGTTTCTCAAAGTACAAGCCCATAAAAGTTCCGTCTTTAAGTCTGTTGTCTTATCCTTCATAGCTGTCTTTACTGCAGGCATGAAATTTCATATTTATTATGAATAATATATAAAGTAGTATCAAAGTCTGCTCAACTTCCAAAAGATATATCATCTGTTTCAGAGACGGTTAAATGCTAATTATTACATTGTTTTTTTAATCACAAGTATAACTTTCTTTTACTGCCTTAAATTTCTTGGTCTTGGCTTTTTGTACAGTATTTTGGACAATATGAATACAAAAACCATTAGCCAGGGCAGAAAGACCGACACAAAAACACAAAATACTGTAGAGAACAAAACATCAGTACACGAAACTCCCAAAAATCGTCGGAGACAGAAGGGAAAATGACTTAAGGAGGGGAAGTTATTTAACGACGAATACCATTTCTCGAACTGTAAATTCTTCCTCGCTCTCCTGTGTCATCATTATATCCTTGTTTGGAGTTTTGGCTTAGTTCCTTTTTGTCCTCATGGTTTTTGCATGTTTTCCTTCAAGTGTTACCTTGACAATTCTACAGTTTCTTGTATTTGACTGCGACATTGGTATTTTACTCACAGTTCTTATCTTTCAGGAAACAGCTACTGGCGGGATGTAGAAAATACACACTGTGTGATTGTTGGGATAGTATAGTTTAAATATCAGTTCTTCTTTCAGGTATGTACGTAATGTTAGAATTTTGGTTTAACATCACTTTCATTATTTTTTTCAGCTATATCAAGGCCACTTGGTGGAGGAAGCCGGGGAAAAGCAATTGATCTTCGTCAAATATCAGCTGAATATTTTGATATGAGTGTGAAGTCGATCCAGCCTTCTGGTTTGTATTTACTCAATGTCAGACATGAAGCAACAACATCAGAGAAGAAAGGTTCCTTTATCAGTTCTTGTAGACGTACAAAAAATGTAACCAGCTACTTATACCACTTATACACGGAGGCTTATGTGCACAGATTAATGTAAGCCTGTGTGAATTGTCTTAAAGTTCAGGAAATCTAAGTCAAGAAATTTTTAATGGGAAAGATCTTAACAGTGAAATATATATGTGCTGTTACTATTTCTTTTATGTAGGTCGGTATTATAACAGTAAAACATATATATGTGCTGTTACTATTTCAGCATTTCTATACTGGTATGCAGGTCGGTATTATAACAGTAAAACATATATGTGCTGTTATTATTTCAGCATGTATATACTGGTATGCATGTCAGCAGTATAATACCAATAACTGATAAAAAAAAATAAATTTGGACATAATACAATACCAGTATAAAAAAAGATAAAAACGAAGCAAAAACGGTTTACGATCGGACAACACAACCTCACACACCGGAAAGGAGTATAGATGCATCGATACTCCTGCAGTATCCGTCATGAAAACATAATTGTACACAGGTTATAACTATAAAGAGAGACAGTAATGAATCTATGACAGTAGAAACATGTCGGCAACCAGTTCAGGGTAAGCTTCTCCTGCTTTGTATGTAGTACCCCTCGTGGAAACGTAGTTGTATACAGGTCATATCTATAAAGAGAGACAATAATGGCTCTATGACAGTAGAGACATGTCAGCAACTAGTTGAGATATGGAAATTCCGCATGGATCAACAAATTTGTGGTGGCGACCATGAAAAAACTTGTGGAAGCCATAATTCTAGTTAAACTTTTGATTACCTTACCCATTCAATAACAGTATGTTGCTGTGGTAAATCCCATAGGTCAAACAATGAAGTATAATTTCTAAAATCTTTGATATGACGTATTTTTTTCATTTTTAATTCTTAATGAACACCTGTGTGTAGTTGTTATATTTCTCTTTAATCATAAATGACACTCTTTTATTGGCTTAAAATTGTCAGTCTAGGCTTTTTGTAAATAGATTGGAGAACATAAATATGAAACCCATTAGCTAGCACTGAAAGGCAGACTCTAAGACAAAAACATAAATACTCTACAGAATAAAATAATAGTAACGACCCCACCCCCAATATAATAAAATATAGGACACGGAAGTAAAATCGACTTCAGCATGGTAAGCTTACATTGTGACAGAGGATACAGGAACAGGTATCTACTTACTGTAGTTCGTAAGATAGTTGCTTAACATCACTTTTAGTAATTTTTTCAGCTATTTCAAGGCCACTAATTTACTTCTTGGAGGAAGCTAAAGTGTCAAGAGAAGAGAAATAAAAATCGATCTTCGTCAAGTCTCAGGTTAAATTTTTCATGTAAGTTTCGAGTCGATCGGACCTGCTCAGTGTCAGACTTGAAATAACAATCTCAGAAAAGGAAGGCTACTTATCAGTACATGTAGATGCAATCAACAATGCCAGACTTGAAGTAACAACCTTAGAAAAGAAAGGCTAGTTCTCAATACATATAGATGCAATTAATTACCAATACCACTTAGCCGCCTTGTGTGGGGGTAATGATTAGCGTGCTGTCGTCTTGTCGCTTTTCGAATCTCGGTCGGTTCAAACCAAAAACTTGTATTGGTACATACTGCTTATCTGCTTAGCAAGCAACATTCAACTGAGGTAGGTTGGTATCAGAATGTGTCCCAAAAATGTGGTGACGTGCCTATTGCGGACTGTTACCTCAGTGAATTAGCGCTATAAAATTTCAGCTCAATATGCTGGTCTAGTATAAACAGACATCACTTAATGGTACTTGTTCTTGCCATGACATAACTGAAAAAAATACTGCCTTGACGTTAAACAAAAATACTGCCTTGACGTTAAACAAAAATACTGCTGCCTTGACGTTAAACAAAAATACTGCCTTGACGTTAAACAAAAATACTGCCTTGACGTTAAACAATATTACTCATTTCTATACCACTCAGCCACTGAGGTTTGTGTATATAGGTTAATGTAAGCAGGTTTGAATAATCTGAAGTTAAGGAAATCTAAAATCAAAACATTTTTAATTAAAAAGATATGAAATAAAAAAAAGTAGGATTGTTACCACTTTAAATCCTCTGTACTGATATGAATGGCAGCAGCAGAAGGCTAATTACTGATAGGAAAATCATAGTCTGGCCATAACAAGACAACATCAGTATAAATAAAAAGACAAACGAAACAAAAAAAAAACATTGGAGGACACAAATTCTCCCACCGGAAGTGAGAACAGATGCATCGATAGGGTGGACGCCTGCTCTGCATGTAGCATCCGTCATGAAAACATTATTGTCAAGGCATGTACACAAGTTATAATAAGTAAAAAGAGACAATAATGAATATATCACACTGGAACCATGTTGTAACCAGTTGAGACACGGAAATTTCGTATGGATCAACCAGTTCATTGTGACCACCATAACATTTTCGAAATGATAATTCCAGTATAAGCTTTTGATATCCTTGATTGAGTACTTCACTAGATAATACCAACCCTTAACCATTTAATAACAAATGCTGTGATAAAAAACTACAGGATTACAGGATCCTACTAATGAAGAAGATATTCTGAGTCTTTGATATGACGTATTACAGAATTTTAAAGTCCCATTTTTTACGGTCTTAATGAGTACCTGTGGCTTTCCTTCTTGGTATTAAAAAGCTCAGAGTGTAAATCAATTGTGTAATAAGAAATAAACACCTATGGTTCCAGGTAAACCAAAACGCTTTTGCCTTTTTATGTTCCCACAAATTACATGCAGTGCAATATATGAATTTTAAATTATTCATATCATCCAAATAAAATCTTTTTTCGCACGCGATTGTGTTATGTAAATATTTATCTATGGTATAAAAAGTGATAAAATTCACAAATGTAAAACCATTTCTACGAGATTTAAACTTTTGATAAATAGTTGAGCAGATTAAAATGGTGAATATAAAATGCAGGACACCAAACTTTCTCACGATCGTCTAAATGATAGTCATTCGAACGCTTAATTTAACAAACGAATTGAAATATTTATCATTCTCACGAATTTGTCGTTTAAATACGTCTTTAAGATTCATACTTGTAATATATTACAATCAGGTGATAAACTAAAATCTTTTGATACATTAAACACGCGTTCAATAGATATATCATCCCTTTTGGTGGGCCTAATTTACCGTTTTAGACATAAAAGGCAAGGTGACAGACTGAAATACAGATATTTTGCTAAATTTAATACTTTTTATTAACTGTTTAAAGCTTATCCGAAACAGTTTTTACACTTGCAGAAACTTGCATGAGTCTAGAAATATACTTCAAAGCATAGAATAATGTTTTTTTAAGTGACATACGTAAGGGAAAATTTTGAGCCAAGATTCATAGAAAAAGGGCTGCAAAAGTATATAGACAGAAATTCGGGCCTGGATTAATCTGTTGGCCCATAATCACAGTTTTCATATTGTTATTGCATTGTGACACTATACAAGGTTGTGGACAGTGTACATTCAGAGTGAGTTTAAATTATAAAGAATCCCAGAACAAAAATGATAAGTAGTAACGGTGAAAATTGTACAGTTTAACACCCCCCCTTTCCGAAAAGAAAAAATAATAACAAAAAAAAAAAAACAAAAAACCCAGAAACCCCAGCATTTTAAGATTCAAGAATGAAATCACTCAGCTCTTATCTCTTAATATCGACAGAGTTGAATCGAACATCGGCAATTTGTTACTAAAATTTTTATCCCATAAGTTTTGTATTCCTATGTATATGTTATTTGTAAAATAGTGAACAAGGACTGGTTGGGGCAAGCGTAGAATTAGTGCCAAGGTATAATGTAATATTACAATCAGGATAGGAGTAATACAAGCAAACGAACTAAATATTGGAAAACAGGAAACAAGAATAAAATCGAGGACGGAACTTGGTGGTCCTGTGGTTAAGGACACTTTATCATGATCACTAGCCTAATACCACTGTCGTGGATTCGAGGCCCGCTTGATCCACTTCGTATGTTGTTTCCAACCACTTACACAAGGTCGGGTTTCACCAGTCAACTATGACAGGGACTGATGAGCTGCCATTTATAAGAGTGAACGAATAAATGGACAAGTAGCGAGCATATTTTGTGCCATTCTGAATGCCAATCTTCGAAAAACTGACTTTTAGAGATCAGCGAATATGTTATCGTGCAGGACTTTCAGCATTTGCAAAGTTAGTGTACTTATTTTCAGAAATAGTATTGGTCCTCACAAAATAAGTTTTTCTACCCAAAACTCTATTAAGAAAACTCAAAATAGATGATGGTAATCGCCCTGAGGACGTTACCCCGATGGGTGGTTACCCATTTATCTCATAATCAAATAACTGCTGCAGAATGATAGCCTTCAATTTTGTGGGGGTAGGATCTATCTGGGATTTGGCCTTATTACCTGCGTCGCCAGCGGCGACCGCAGGTCTAATAACCGCTCGACTCCGTCCGTCCATCATTCCGTCAGTCCGTCCGTCCGAACAATTTGGGTTGAAATTTTCGTCAAAGCTTTCTTGACTTCTATGGAAGGGATTGATTTTATATTTGGTCTGGAGCTTCATAATGTTGAGTGTATAGTGTAAGCAATTTTCAGATCTGCCGTGCAACTACTTCCTGTTTGCCGAGAGTTTGAAATTTTGCATGAAGCGACGCAGGTCCAGACCCGGTATTGGTCTCGTTTTATGATAAAGCATGATTATCAAGGGGTAATTACATTTACGACATCTTGAGATAAGAGTTGAAAGTGCAGTAGTTAACATATATGTTATACTCATAAATTTTCCCATCGCCAGGGTAGAGAGGTTTACAGCGAAGTTTTAATTTTTTCATGGTCTCAACTAAAAACATCCTTCCACAGAGAAACTTTCGGAAAAATCATTACGTCGTTTCTGAAATAATATGGGAAAATAACTTCGCGAAACATGAAATTTTTTTGCGTTTACGCCACTGTTCTTTATGTAGGTAGCACTGTTGCCCTTTTTCTTCAATTGAGTATCAAAAACTTAATAGGATACATCTGTTTGAGCGCTATTTTCAGGAAAAGGCTATCAAATGTATAGTAATATCAGTACATGTGTTGTAGAGCCACAAGTCATGTACTTTTAATTGAAAAGACATTGGTTTTGTATGACTAATAACAGATTTCATAACATACAGATTTAGAAAACCGCAAATGTATTCTTATGCATAGTAATTTTCACTTTAAACGATGTATTTTTACCTATGTTACCTACATATACACACCTGGCGAAGTTTCCATCTGAACGCGTTTTGACAAGTGGATGAGCAGACATATACGCCTTTAGGAATGTCTTCTGGATGTCATGTGAAATCTACATCGGATTAATATCAGATCATTATAATTTGACATATATCAAATACCTGCCACAATTTTGTTATCATTACAAAATATAAAAGAAACTATTAATGCACGTGATGGTTTGAATATATTTTCAAACAAAGCACATGCAAATAACCCATACGGTATTGAATGAATCATAAGAACATTACAGCATGTAATTTGATTTATATACATCTCAGCATCAAATTAGAAATACATATTGCTTTTAATATTTTTAAAGCGTGGTACCCCAGCGAAAAGTAATGAGCAAATTATCTAGTTTGAGAACAAGTTTAAACGGGTCAAAATATATAAAAGTGTCAAAACTGCGAGATTTAAGCCGAAGAAAACCGAACTTAGCGGTAACGTATCAAAATTAGCGAACGTTTGGTTTAAACTAATCGCAATGTTAAGATACCCTCTGTATGTAAAAGTTGCAGGTCAAATAATTTTGAGTCGTGCTCAAAGGATGTTGTTGGAATAGAAAAGCTATAAGATATTGATTTTCATTGAATAGGTACTCACTTAACTCCTAATACTCTGTGTTTTTTCTGCAGTTTAATTAACCCCATCCTCTCAGTACACCGAATAAAACAAAAAGAGAAGATGAAACTATCAATATAATATTCGAAGGTAGTCGGACAGAGAACTGCAAGAGTTTCACACTTACTTGGTAATATATATATAGTAATCATGTCCGGCTCAACAGGTGGTATTAGTATAGTAGAATACCCAACATGGTAGTATTAATGCAAGAGAAATATTGAAATTATAGAAACAAAAAGAGCCGAATACTGGACAACACAAAATCCCAAACACAAATGGGCGTGGGATCTGGTGCATTGATTCCCAATTTTTCAAAATTAGTATATAGCTCACCGTTTCAAGAAAGAAAGAAAGGCAATGGTTACAATACAGAACAGGGAAATACATATTTATCACTAGTAATAGCCGACGCAAGTGGAAGTCTGTAAATGATAAATACTACAAAAACGAATGGATATTTTCAGTTTGAGAAAGGAATTCCAGTGATCGACCTATATATGGAAGGGGAATTACTAGCCTATATATAATAAACAATCAAAGATACCGAAATTAATTTGTGCACAATATGAGCATTTCAACAAATAATGACTCATAAGTTGTGCTCGAAGTCAATTATTTTG
>JAOXYI010000005.1:517916-528334 GCA_028566495.1 Lithophaga antillarum
CGATCTCAACCAAATTCCAGATGTTAAAACATGTGACCGAGACGAGCTCAACTAAAGTTTCGTCATCAAATGATTTTGAACATGTAAATTCAATCATTTTATACTCTGTGAAATAGATAAGAACACCAAGTTTACAAGAAGACCAAGACACAACGTGCTTGTTTTTCATCTTTGGCTTCCGATTAGATAGATATACTGAAAAGAGATAAATATTATGTATTTTTTAATTTTTTGATTTTTCGTTCTTTTTAAAATATAAAAATCACATGTGTATAACAAATATAAAATAAGTATTTTCAAGCACTTTTTGGTCCCAAATGAACAGTTCAAAAATAATTCCTGAAAACTGGATTACCATGGTCGCCATAATGGTTCATCCTTCAAGGCACTAACTGATGACGGCGTAACAGGACTAGAACGATGTCTTGACATTTCTGTCTTGAAGTATACGGGATCTGACAGAGTATTGTCCATCTTTGCTTCTCGCATCAAGTCCATAAATTTGCTTTGATTGGAATACATATCACATTTAAGCTGCTGGGAAGACAGCGAGTGTTGCTTAGAATGCATGTTAATTACTTGTCCATTTTGCAACATAACTGGTTCAAATGTTTTGGATTCACACCGAATGTTTGTATGCGAATGAGATGCTGGGTAAGCATTGTGCTGGGCAGTAAAGTCACTTGATTGTTCTGGAAATGGGATGAGCAGACGTTCTGATGGTAATGACATGACGTCGTGCCCATTCTGTGGAATCTGCACGTGCAAAGGTTGCAGAGGAACTTGTCCATTAATAGGAGACGTATTTGCGTTCTGTGTACATCCTGAAATGTGATGCATTACACGATTACGGACATTTTCGTTGATACCCTGTGATGAGCCGAGATATCTTGCCACTTCATTAGCACATTCGGCATATCCGAGACTGTATTTGGCGGCAACTGTTGGATCGGCAGCCATTGCAGACGTAATTTGGCGTCTCTGTATAGAACGTAGATATTTGACTGTCATCTCTAAAATGTCAGCTTTCTCCAGCTTAGAGTAGTGTGTAGCCTGCAATACAAGGTGAAATAATAAATAACTGCTTCATTCACCGTTTGTTTATAACCGTTGAAGTGAAATGTCAAACAAGTACATTATTTAGATCATACAATTATACACAATATGTAAACTGGATTAAGTACTGTCGATTTCAAGTAGACCACTTTGTTTTAACAGCTAAATTGAAATGTCACATGCACTTCATTGTATGAGAAATCGACTTTTACAAGATCACTTAACTGAAATGCAGTTGAAATGTACAAATTTGTATTTTGTAATCAGGTGATGCAGTATTAATAAAAATAAAAGCAACAATGCCTTTCGTATAATATAATACATCATTAATGCTTGTCTGTTGACGTTTCTTTTTTTCTGCCCATGTTTTTTTTTATACATGTATTAAAATAATTACTTGTTGTGGCATATTCTTCTTTCAAAATCACAACAGAAAGAATGCAAACTTACCAGAACTGTTTATTTACTCTACCGAAGATTTTTCTATAATGAAGAATTTGCAGATAAATGCAAATATGGTGTTAATGTACTTACATCTTTTTTCATGGCTTGTAGGACCAGTGATTTCAGCTGAAGGAGACAGTTGTTAATTCTAGCTCGTCGTCTTTTTTCCATCAAAGGCTTCTTGCTCTGTAAAACAAACAAAAATATAGAAATGAAAACATACAAAATACAGAATCATCTTGTTGACAAAACACAATCTGAATGGATTTTTTTAAAATTGATTTAAATGTTTTCAGTTCGTAACAATTTAAATAAAATGATTGAATTTAGTTAATATTTCAATTTATTGCTTTAGTTGAAAATAACGTCTGCGAACTAAACAGAAATGATATACTGAAATCTTATTTTTTTAAAAATAAGTACTGTAAAAATTTGTACTCTAGAACAGAAACAATCATATCATGGTAATAACAACTTTACAATAAACAGAAAATCGTATTTACCTTTCTTGAAAGTTTTTCATCCATTCCTGCATTTTCAATATTGTGAATGTCCATTTCATACATAGTTGTCCAGTTTCATATGCAACAAGCGATCTCTACTGTTTGACGGTTTATCAACAAGTGTAATACTAATCTATTGAGAACCACACTTATAGTATGTCAGCATGTGGTTCAGTGTCGGTGTGAAGCTATTTACCCTTAGGTTCCCACGGTTAGATGCCTCAGCATGTAACCAATCACCATCTATCTATTTCGCGGGAAATGAACAGGTATTGGTGTATCGACCAATTTGATTGGTTGACACTAAGTACCTCTTCAAAATGGCTGTAACGGTATGCCAATCAAGTGGTTTATCGCTTGTAATCTAAATAGGGCCACGTGCCATAATGATTATACAGTTGTGTGGGAAAACTCCGCCTTTCAGTGGTCTTAATTATTGTGTAAATACGAAGCGTGATAACCGAATCGTTTACAATACTTGTTTACGGCGGGCTCGTGGCGGCCTTATCATAAATGCTCCCTGTTTGTGAAGGAATGCAATATCTTTTTTGTATCGGCTCGTGGGAAAATACTTCTAGTGGGAAGTTTAAACTTTAATCGAGAGTAAATGAACGTACATCGCCAATTGACTTCATGAGAAAATTTTGTCTGCCACCTGCTTCTAATTTTGGCTAATGAATATAAAAAAGATCTTTTCAAAGTTCAATTGAATTACTGTTTACAGTGCTTTGATTATGGCTGAACAAATTTGTAAATTTATTATTTGCTTACTATTTTTAAGTAAATAATTTCCCTCAGGTATTGTACAGGCATTCCGCTATATAGCGGTTTTCTGTAAACAGTGGTTTTATTTTACACAATTGTTATGGAATTATTCGAAGCAGAGGTCATTTGACCAATCAATATTTTGACACTGTGCCACAAGGCATATGCAAACTAAAATTTTGACACTAATAATTTTTGTACATGAGTGATTAACAAAACAAAATGCAACGAATGACACAAAACAGACGTCATGAACATTTGCATTAATTAATCCTTATTATAATATAAAACATTTTCCGATAAAAGATGTTGATTTTTGTTAGTATTATAAATACATGTAAACAGAGACATATAATTAATGTCTCTGATGTAAATGAATAAAAATGGAGTATAATAAAACAAATATCTTAAAAAATTTACTTTTATTAGCTAGCGGTTTTTTAAACTCGAAACAGTGAAGTAAATTTATATATATATTTGCATTATCAAAACAGCATTACATAATCAAATTTTTAAATGTTATTGCTGAAATTTGTAAATACTGCAATATCAAAAACTGAAAAAGATTGCAATGCATGAATATACATCGCAGAATAGAATACAACTTTTCTTACCGTGTAGCTCTATTTTACATAATTTATTTTTTGAAAAAAAATTATTGATGCACTATTTTACCCATAAAAGGTTGATGACAATACATACTGTGTAGCATACAAAGCAGAACACAAACAGTGAAAAAAAAAATAAAATAAACAAACAAAATACAATCATAAGAAGAACTGATATTATAAGTTATGACCAAGACACACTCATGGTAAAGGATTTCTTTATAAAATGGTAAGTATAAACGTGCCAGATGAGAAGACGACAGAATAATAGTAAGTTTCTCTGATAAATTCATTTTTTCAAAGCCATGTAATGTATTCATTTAGAAGAGCATTTCTATATACTTTGTTATTTTCACAGTACAAGAAGAAATGTTTTTCTCACAAATACGACTAAGTCTATCGATATTTTAGTATCTTTCCCTTTCTATTTCCAAAGAGTGGTCACTAATTCTCATTTTACATAGATTTTTTCTATCTTCAATAATAACAAAAACAGCTAAGTTTAAACTTTCCGGTATTAACTGTTACAAAAAATGTTACACATCATTTATAAAGTGTCTAAGCTATGAGGAATTGATGTATTATGTAAATTACAACATTTTACATGTTTTTTTTAAAAGATGTGTGGGGGAGGATGACATACGACCTGTCTCGCGCGCAATAAACTGCCAAACCCTATATACCACCTGGCTGCAAACAACAGTAAGGAGGACGGTCGTCTTGTATTCACTGCACGTGTTCGGATTTTTTTTTTTTTCATATCTACGATAAAATCGGTTGACACTGCTTCACCTGGCAAATATCCGGCCCTAAAAATTAATTATTCAATGAAATCGGAATAATGAGATATTTTTCATTTATCTTGTTTACGATTTAACTTTTAATGGTCGCCATTTGGAGTGTTTATCTATTGATTTTCAAGTGTTTTCATCCAATTATGTTGCCAAAAATATTTTCACATTAATGAAGAAAAAAATAGATGGGATTCCAATTAATATTCTTTTTCCATATTAATAATTATAAAATATTTTCCTGAATTGGAAAACCAATAAATACGTGGCACTATTTATAGCAAAAATACTTAATCTTTTCACAAGGTAGTAAAAATTATAATTCAGCTGATTTCGTATGCAAGTTGATTACTGAACATAAACGATAATCACCAAATTTAACCTTTCTGTTGTACGAAAGAATTTGCATAGAACACCTTTAAGTTAGAGGCACCTTAAATCAAGAATTTTCACATTATATGGCCCACACAATCATTAAAATAATTGTTTTACTTATTAAATCTGAGTCTGTAATAACAGTAATTGCTGTAATAATTATTAATCTTATACCCTCAGACAAAATTCAATTAATTCTAAATATTGAAAAAAAAAAGATGATATTATACGTTACATGCATGTCCTTTGTCCACATGTTATTCATTCATATTATTTCAACTTCAGGACATTTAAGAATATTTTAATTATTTCACTTGTAATAAGAGAGAGTTATCGGAAATTCTACTCCAAATCCGACTATATTCACACGTTTGGCAATAAAGGCGTGATTTTTCAACATAATGCTGCTTCCGTTTTTGGTGACCTCGTAGTGTGATTTTCTATTGTGGCCGTCACCCTTGCTCTTATAAGTACTCTAATACGATGAATAATTGGGTAATACCACACAATAATAGAAAAACGGTGTTGTATAAGTGATATCAATTAGATTTTTACAATTATGGTCTATTTAGAAACGTGTGAAAACTTTACGAGTATGTTAAAAGTGTCACGTAATTTGATGGTTCTGGAGTGTATTTCTGTAATATCGAACACCTGAATAAGTACAAAATTATGTAATGATTATTTGACAGGTTGTTGACACATTGGAAATTTATTCGATCCGTTAAAACAGTAAGTGGTATTTGTATGTGATAAATTTATCACAGTAATTAAAAATATAAATTCTTATTTAATGTAATAATTACATATTTAGTTTTACAGTTAGGTATTTTGAAAGTCACCCAAAAATAAATGTAGTAATATTTTTACATAAACCTGCCAAAATCACAATTTTATTTCATAATTTAATTATCATTAATATTTCAAAAGAAATTTAATTACAGCGTGTTTTTTGTTAATAGTAGTTTTCATTTAACTGCGTACGAGCGTACAATACAGGATAATTATATATTGAAAGCTAAGCGTTTTCCCATGATTTTTTAATATAAAATAAATTTGCGGACGATGATTCATGAATATTTTAATTGCTATCTTTAAAACAAGAATGAGTAAGCTTAAGAGTATTTAACTTTGTCAATTGTTTAAAATCAGTTTTAAATAAGATTAAAATCGGGTACTATTTTAACAGCTTGTGGTAAATAATCGAGTGCACCCGGGTGCATCAAAACTTAAGCAAACAATTATAAAATCTCAGCACACAATATTTCTATGTCTCGCACGTTATTGTTTATGGTATTATCTTAACTGCAGCATTTCAACGGTTCAGAAATTTACAAAATTAAGTCAAACGCGATCTGACCTCTCGTCAGTGATGATCCGAGTTCCGGATAATTTTGATTATCCGATTATAATTGTTAACGTGTGAACAATATCATGGATTAAAAACGCCTGATTCAGACATGATAGCATTTAAAATTTACATTTAAACTCTTCATAAGTAATTCATCCACCCATTAAATCTCCAAATATCAAATATAGTCGTTCTTTTTCCCCGTTTAGCTATATTTATTATGGAAAAAGATAAACATGTTGAAACAATTAACATTTTGAAATGATTAGTCATTAATATGTGGACCTCTGTCTGGACATGGAAGTATAATATTGCTAATATTATACATCCATGGCATCCATGGCCTTGAAAAATAGTTATCCAGTACAAAGAAAATCACACAACTAAACATGTATACAGAAAAGCCAGCGCCTTGTATATCTGAAAGCATGAAAATATTTAAATAATTTACTCCTGCCTACAGCAAAACTTATTTTATTTCTATCGTACATCAGTGTAGTTCAGTGCTAGTCCCGGTTAACTTTGGCATCATGTAAATCAGTGTACAAATCAACCCAATTAACCGAATATGGTTAAAATCAAATTGAAGCCGGTTAACCGGTTTAATACATAGTAACTATTTTTTTTTAATAAAGAGCTGTTCATTGTTTTGTTTTTGAAAACAATTATTATTTTCTTACCTTTGAATTTGGCTTTTGTTTCAAAATTGTGCAGGGCATATTTCCTGTTGGTCAAATAATTGGGCATCTTAGGTCATACATCGTTAAAATTTGATTAGGAAGAATATGAGTTTCAAAGACGCTTTCCAGTTACCATAACACACCCTCAAACGTTCAAAGTGACCACTTGTAAAACGGTATGCTTTTGCATGTAGCGAAATCTGAGATTTCATGAGAATTTTTCACAAAAATGCTTGTTATTGCTTTTATAAGGTTCATTTGATAAATAAACTTTACAACCTCTTTTATTCTCCTTTGTAAACAATGACTACAGGAACGCAACTACAGGTGTCCAAAGAAAACAGTGTAATCAAGGGGTATTAAGAAAGTGAAAAAATCGTAAGTGTATACATATTTTTGATTTTGTTGTCTTGATGCCATCAATAAAGGTTGACGAGTTCAACGTGTGCTGTCCTGCATGGTAAAATAATAATAAAATATGTACCAGTGATTGATCACATAATTAATTGACATGCATATTTTCTACATTCAATGGTACCGATATCACATTAGTTTCTTTGTTTTTGTTTGTTTTTTTAAACGTGATGGAAGACAAAAAGTATACTTGAAAAGTGTCGATCTTGCACAATAGAAATGCGTATTAAAAATGTACATGTATACATGATTTTTGGGTGTATAAATGAGACCATAAAGGTATTTCGATTATATTATCATGACAAAACAGAACAAACGTTTAAATAAAAGCATCCTATGGCAACGTATGCTGCTTAAAAACCCATAATTCTAGCAGGTAAAATCCTAGTAAAATTGACATCAAACTCCATATGTAGACAAAGGATAAAAGAAATATCGGTCTGGCCATTAAAATGGTGACAACACTATTTTCTACAAGATTTTTTTAACCATGTAAGCACGATTAAATATCGTCTCATAGAATATTGTGCGAATGACTTTTTCTAAGGTTCATTATTAGGAACGTACGGTTGGCTCGATTAACAGAAATAATTATTTGGCATAAATGTAGTACCATAATCTGAAGAACATGCTTAACATAAATGTTTTTAATTTTAAATTTTGATCGAAATGGAAGATGACAATAAAATGAATGAAAACTGTAAGAGAGAGAGAGAGAGAAAAAAATCGAAACTGAAAGTATTTTTCTGGAATTGTATGGAGGCAGGGAATTATATTTCCTTCATAGAAGGACTTGTACAACTCAAGTTATGGTGCGGAATAAATATGACTGACCCTCTGGACGGTCAACAGTATTCCGTTTATGAAACGCAACTTAAATCAGAAAAAAATCATGATAACGAAATAAAACTTTTTTACTTCACTACAATTAGGAAATGGCGGCAAAACAAAGTACCATACGATAAATCAAAGCAAAGTCATCATGACTCAAAGTATTGACAACTTAATATCTTGTCTTGTGAAAGAAAAATGTTAGACTCTTTCATCTTTTCATTACTCAATATAAAATTTCATCACCTAACGTTTTAATTGTTATATTTGACAGCGGGCAAAGGGTCGCACAAACGACCAAGAAATTGCCATAAAATTAACATGTCACATGCGCAGCATCTTACCGTGTAAATCTACATTCTTAACAATGTCGTTAAAGTAGAGATGCATTTATGTGACTTGATATAAAATTGATGACCCCTTGATCAAAGGGATACTTTAGGTGTAATTTAGTTAGTACATCTTTCCGGCAATCAATTGTCTTTTGATAATATAATTCCCAGCATGCCGCGCGAACCGTCGGGAATTTCTCTATCAGCGTTCCTTGGATTCCAGTATATTGATACCGGTACCTGTTGAAAGAAGAAAATTGATTGGTTGTTACACACTGTCGGACATTAGAACAATTAAGATATCGCAATCAAAAAGTTACGATAATCAAAGGATAAGCGGGAGAAAATGTGCATCCTACACGCGTTTTCCGTCTTTGTGGACCAAAACAATTGCATTCTTAGAACCATTTCACGATAAAACTCCAATTTTCGTTATCATGTTTGATAATCAGTTTTTTCCAGTGAAAACACATTTATTGGATGTGATAGGTCAATTGGAACAAATGTGTATACAATTTTATGCCGAATTAATTATCACGTTAATTTTTATTTCTTCTTTATTTTATTTGCTTATATCGGATTGTATGAAATTACCCCTAAATGCAATTTTTTTAATATAACGACTTTTCTTATTACTAAAATGTTCAAAATATGAAAAATTAATATATCAGACTACTTCTTTCTCACTATTAGAATGTTTGGCGACCGACATTTGAGCGGATTTTTTATTTCTCTGGTACTACATTTGAGCGGAAGATCACTACTACGTTTGAGCGGATTTTACATGTGTTTTACCTGTATTTTTGCTTGCATTTTTACCTGTATTTTATATGTATTTTACATGTTTGTTTTTAAAAATTCTGCACTCGCAAGAGTTCTTCGTGCACCTCCAAGATACATTACGTATATCGAAACTTTTACCAACATGTTCAAAATGAGTTAAGTTTGAACTCGCTATCCATGTTAACGTATTTACAGGTACATGTACATGAATATTCATTATCTAATAAAATAAACTTTTTTGTTAGTGAAGATTGAAAACTAGAAAAACAGTCACGAAAAGAAATATACGGCATTTTAGGAATGAAAAGAAAAAGTCATTTTTTAATAAACAATTATCTTGTTTCAACAAAAAATTCTAATAATAAGGTAAAAATAAAAACTTTTTTGCAATAACAAATACTTTTTGAAAAAGAACAAAATAATTTTAATGTCACACTTTTTATTTTTATTCCAACAGTTAATTTTTTTTTTCTTCTCAGGTAAACGCAAGTCAGGTGGACATGATAACCACAGAACAATCTAGACTTTATGCCATCTAGTGTGAACAATGACTTTGAAATAATTTTATATTCATGATAAAATCGAAATTAACATTAAAAATCTTCAGAAGATTATTTTAATCCGCCTTTTTGTAGTAACTTTTTACAGGTAAATTTCGCTCAAACGTAGTGCATTTTCCCGCTCAAACGTAGGATTTTTTTCTGTTCAAATGTAGTAACAATCCGCTCAAATGTAAAGCGCCGAGAATGTTAGACTCATTTAAAAAGTTTTTCTTCGAATACAAAAGGCTTGGCTTGACACCAGTTAACACCAGTTTTACCAGGTAATTAATAAGTAAACATTTGGAAGAAATAAAATCATCGATACAAATACATTTATTTGTAAGTAAAACAACCGATAATGTAAATTTAGATGTGAAAGAAGTTAATTCAGAACTGTTTATTAAGTGGTGGCAAAAAGTGAATCTAAATCATACATAATTAAACTGTTGCACTGTAATTGTCAGTAATTTCCAGATGAAACAGTACAAGTTCAAGTATGTACTTTGTTATTATCACTATCAGGTTTTTTTTTTTATTTTGATACTTTGCACCATACTTCATTTATTTCCTGTACCCCAAATTAAAAGGAACGAAAACAAGACATTTCAGATATCTTCAAAACAACACAAATACAAGAAGGAACATTTTCCCGATCTACATCCTTTGTCTCTGGTATTTAGAATAAACTACTAAATGTAGGTACTATTTTGTTTTCACAGTATTTAAAAGTTTACAATCAGGTGTGCGAAAATTTTAAAAGAAAATTACTAACAAATTTTATCTTATTTCATTGATTGTTTGAAAATGCATTACACAAAAATCGATTTCTTTAATAAATTCCTTATTTGTTACATTATTACTTTATTAATGCACTATTTTTACTCATAAAGGGTTGATGGCAATACAAAAAATGAAACATACAAAGGTACAACACACACAAAGA
>JAOXYI010000005.1:545152-557832 GCA_028566495.1 Lithophaga antillarum
GGCATAATTAGTCAAAGGTCACTAATCAAATATCAAGCAGCTGTGACTTGTAGTTGCTGAGGAAAATGTTACGATAATTGACTGCCCTTGCTATATATCAAGTGAAAGTACATGTAGTTGTTAAACAGGAACTGGATAAGTGACAAGTCTGAAATTGCTTGACACGGTATGGCATATTTAGAAAAAGGTCACTAGCAAATCTAAAGCAGCTGTGATTGGCAGTTGCTGAGAAAAGTCTTTAAAAAATTTACTGCCCTTGCTATATATAAAGAGAAAGTACATGTAGTCATCAACCAGGAAGTGGACATGTGACAAGTCTGAAATTGCTTTACAGCGTATGGCATACCTAGATAAAGTTCACTACTAAATATAAAGCAGTTGTGATTTGTAGTGTCTGAGAAAACTGTTGCCTTGCTAGCAATATGTAGTCGTCAAGTGGACATACGACAACCCTGAAATTGCTTTACAAGGTATGGCATACCTAGACAAAGGTCATTACCAAATATACAGCAGCTGTGATTTGTAGTCAAACAGGAAGTGGATATGCGACAAGTCTGAAACTGCTTTATACGGTATTTCATACCTAGACAAGGTCACTACTAAATATCAAGCAAATATGATTTGTAGTTGCGGAGAAAAATGTTACGAAAATTTACAGCCCTTGCTCTATATCCAGCAAAAGTACATGTAGTTGTCAGACAGGAAGTGGATGTACTGCCCTTGATATATATAAAGAGAAAGTACATGTACTCGTCAAACAGGAAGTGGATATGCGACAAGTCTGAAATTGCGTTACACGGTGTGGTATACATACACAAAGATCACTGCCAAATATCAAGACGCTGCGGTTTGTGGTTGCTGAGAAAAATGCTACGAAAAAGTGTGACGGACGGACAGGGTGAAACCAGTATGCGCCCACTCTACATTTAGGAAAGCCTTTGCCGTGTGGCAGCCATATTGAACGTCCCATTGACACGAAATGGGGACATTTTCCAAAGAACCATCCATACCGGGTAAATCATTTCTGTAAAGAAGATTTTTGTTTCAGCTAGTCAGAAACCATTTTGTCCTGTGCGGCCATATTGATTGCTCGGTTCGTGGAAACTTCGAGGAAAATTCACGAATCATCGCTGCAAAGCTGGAAAAAGGCCAGATGGTCGGGCTGGATTAAAAACTTGAGGCTCACCTGAGCCTGTATTGTTCATTTGATTATAAGCTGATCCGTTACCCAAAACTGATTTTTTCCCCAAAAACTGGTCCTATGTCCCATAGTAGCAGCCGTCTTGGATTTGCACCATTATTCACCATCAAAACAATACAGACTTTTTAAATGAGCACTCAGTGATCATTCACTCAGTAAGCACCTTCAAAAGAATATGTCTGCCAAGTTTGACTTCATTCTGTTCACTGGTTCATGAAAAGAAGATCAAAATGTGATTTCCCATAGGGTTTCCATGTAAATTTCGTCCTCCACTGGCGGCCATATTAGAATCTCCATCCGCACGAAAGAAACAACACTTGGTAAGAACCTTCCAAGGAACGTTTCTGTAAAGTCTGGTTTGATTTGGTTGTGTGGTTCTTGAGAAGATCTTTGTAATTCGACCAATCAGAGCCTATTTTGGCCCTTGGCGACCATATATTCGATTTCCGATTTGTCGCCAAACGCTAACAACACATAGTAAGAATCTTCCAAAGAACATTTCTTCGAAGTTTGATTCATTTTGTTCACTGGTTCTTGAAAAGATGATCCAAATGTGATTTCACATAGGGTTTCTATGTAAACTTTGTTCTCCTCTGGTGGCTATATAGGACTTTTAATGGGCACCAAAGTAACAACATTTGGTAAGAATCTTCCAAGGAACATTTCTATCAAGTCTTGTTTGATTTGGCTGCGTGGTTCTTGAGTAGAAGACCTTTTTAATTCGACCAATCAGAGCCTGTTTGGTCCCTGAAGGCCATATTCGATTTCCGACACCAAAGTTAAAACTCTTAGTAAGCACCTTCCAAAGAACATTTCTACCAAGTTTGATTTCATTCTGTTCACTGGTTCTTGAAAAAAGATCAAAATGGAATTTCCCTTCAGTTTCTATGTAGACTTTGTCCTCTCCTGGCGACCATATTGGATTTTCAATTAGCACCAAAATAACAACACTTGGTAAGGACTTTCCTTCTGTCACGTCTGGTTTGATTTGGCTGAATGGTTGTTGAAAAGAAGATCCTTGTAATTTCATCCAATCATGGCCTGTTTTGGCATCTGGTGGCCATATTGGACTTTTGATTGGTTCCAAAGTAACAACACTTCATAAGCACCCTCCAAAGAACATTTTTGCCTAGTTTGATTTCTTTCTGTTCACTGGTTCTTGAAAAGATGATCAAAGTGTGATTTCCCATAGGGTTTCTATGTAAAATTTGTCCTCCACTGACAGCCATATTGAATTTTCAATGGGCACCAAAGTAACACTTGGTAAGGACTTTCCAAGGAACATTTCTGTTGAGTCTGGTTTGATTCGGCTGAGTGGTTCTTGACACTGACTGATTGACTGAATGGGGGTTTTACACTACATCAGCAATTTTCTGCTTTATTGTGACATCCAGTTTTTACTGGGAAGGGAGCCCAAGTATGTGATGAGAACCCCCAAGCTTCGGCAGGAAAACAGTAATCCTTGTCAATTACGGTTGAAGTCAAGCACACCTTGCTGAGAGCAAGGCTCAAGCTCACAACCCCAGTGCTGACATGCCGGTGATCAATTAGTAGATATGACTAACTACCTAGACCACTTGACCACCGAGTCCCCTGGCTCTTGAGAAGAATATCTTTGTGCTTTCGATCAATCAGAGCCTATTTTGGCCCTTGGGGGCCATATTGGATTTTTGATTGGCACCAAAGTAACAGAGTGTTCATTCCAGAAACTAAAAATGCAGGGTCATTGGGCCCCTTGAGCCTGAAAACAAGGGGTCATTTTTCAAAGAGTGGGGACAAGCTATAACCATTGCTGATTCCCTTTCAGGCAAAACATGGGATGCAACTACAGTAGACATTTTTTAGGACATATGGTCATTTCTATGATGATGATCATGCATGACGCGTCACTGGAAGACTGCTCAATCTACAATTCACACAGTTTCCAGTCAGGATTTTTCTGGCATCACACGTAGTCTGAACTTTTCATAATACTTTATTTACATCACAGATAAGTCGAGAATAATTCAATTTCCATGCACGCTAAAATAGGGACTTGCATATGGGCCAATCTCATGTGAAGCTGGAGGATCCCACTGCTGACTACAGTAGCAATCATTCTGCTGTTCAGCAAGATTATGTAGCTGACTGTCAGTGCTGACTTTTTATTGTTTTTCTTAAAAGCAGGACAAAACTGACTGATTCTTACATTATTCTGCCATAACTTTTGTTTTTCTTACAGGAAGGAGAAAATCTGCTCTTATGTTATTCTGCTGTAACTTTCAGTTTTCGGTACAAGAAAGCACTTGCATCATGCTAACAGGTATATTCCGATTCTGATTTTGGCTGTGTTTACTTTATATTTCCAAAAAATTCCTGCCAAGCTTGATTTAAGTATGTGCCCATTGGCCCCTGTGAAGCAATTTTAACACACCCCAGAAGAAAAAATAGTGCCGATGGTGCAAGGGCATGGCTTAGAATGAACACTGGTAACATTACTTAGTAGGCACTTTCCAAAGTCTATGTTGGCCCCTGTCGGCCATGTTTGATGGGCGATCGGCACCAAAGTAACCATACTTAGTCAAGACATTTCAAGGAACATTTCTGCCAAGTATAGGTTCAATCTATTCAGTGGTTTTTGAGAAGATTCAGATGTGAAAAGCTAACGATGGAAGCCAAGTGATAACAAAAGCTCACAGCCAGCTGGGCTAATAAGCAGAGGGTCACTAAGTGGTTAAGCTGCTGACTCCTGATCATTAGCTCTACCATGGATTCAAATCATGCTTGGCCCACTTCAAATGTTAAGGTTTCTAGACACCTACTCTAAGATAGGGCTTTCAAAGGTTTGTTGGATATAGCTGTCCAGACTTTTCTCCCCCAAATAAGTCTGACTGGCTCATTATAGCTGAATAAAGGGCTATGCTGAGAGCAGCATGATACAACTGCAGCATGTCAACAAGGGAAAGCTGAACAAGTGTATATTGCAAGCGAGTGTGGACACAGTATTGTGCATGACACAGTAATGTGCTTGACACAATAATGTGCTGGATACAGTAATATGCTGGAAACAGTAATTTGTTGGACCCACAGTACCATACAAAAGTGTGATTTTCTTTTATTTCATCATATTTCACTTCCAGTTATCAATATCTTTGCATGAATGTATTACAATCATAGTTTTTTGCAGTTTTAAATTTTGGCCCCTTTTGTCCCTTTTTTCCATTTCAGTTTGGTCTAATATCCTTTATTTTATCATTACTAAGTTCTACTCTTCATTACCTTTGAATTGCCTTATAACAACTTCACTTTTTTTGCAATTTTCAATTTTGGCTCCTTTTCCCTGAAACCACAGGGGCCAATATCCTTTATGTTATCATTACTAAATTCTGCTCTTCATTAACTTTGCACAGATATATTACACCTTCACTTTTTTGCAATTTTCATTTTTGGCCCCTTTTGGCCTCTTTTTCCTGAAACCATAGGGACCAATATCCTTTATTTTATCATTACTAAAGTCTACTCTTCATTACCTTTGCACAGATATATTACAACTTCACTGTTTTTCAATGTTCAATTTTGGTCCCTTTTGGCCCCTTTTTTCCTGACCCCATAGTGGCCACAACCTCCAAAATCAATCCCAACCTTTATTTTGTACCAAAAATAAGTGTGTCAAAATATGAAATGGATCAGTTCACTAGAACCTGTCTACAGACAGAAAACGACAACGACAATGACAATGATGACAGCATCATACCATAATACGAATGCAAAAATTTTGCAGTCATATAAAAACTGCTGGAATTGACGATAAACCCAAACAACCCATCCCAACCAAATCCTTGAAAAGCAGAAGTTTGCATCATTTCCAATATTTCTATTTCCAGTAATATCAGCAGTCTTGGATGGTATGTTAGACTTTTAGAAGCAAATTTTAAAGATGTAAGCAACCTATTTTAACGGTATCATATTGGTACAAGAATACTAAGTTCAGATATTTTTACACAACTTTGAAAATCAGTCCTTATTTTCAGAAACAGGAGGGTTTAGATTGGGTTGTTAGGGTTTATGTTTCTGCTGAATCCTGACTACCTGACTAGTGGGACCTGGACAGCTATCCAGCTGACTGGTGAAACCTCAGACCTTAGGTTGGTGTCTGCAAACCTTCACACATGTACTGAATCAAGCAGGGCCTGAAATTAAGAGGGGTGTTAGGACAGTGGTCATGAGCCAGTGTCCTTAACCACCTGGCCACACAGGACTCTGAAACAAAAGGATGTGGTTGTGGAACACCCATTTCAGAATCTGAACTGAGTCTATCAGCTGTTTACTATTATGTCACTGAAATTCTTGTTTTTGCTGCATAAAAATGATCCTTTCCACAATGAAGATAGTAAACTGTACCAAATTTATTCTTTTGCTTTTTCACCCTCTGTTTTCATCTAATCTGAATCATAAATTGTGACTTTTTTTCTAATGTTAAATGGATAGCCTTACTTGTCTGAAAAGCCTCTTAGGAACAATCTTATTCCACATACTGAAATTACAGAACCTTGGATAAATGACAATCCATGTAATATTATCTTGTATTATAATACAAATTCTAGATCCCCATTACATACAGAAATGTACCTAATGTATACTCTTACAACTGACTCCAGATGAAGTCATATACTAAAAGCTGAATATATAGTTTTATGATATTCTGACATATTTTATTACTCATGATATGATTTTACACATTTTTACACTGGAATTTGGGTGTAAACAGAAAATACCCATAGAAATGAAGAGCAGTATAAAGTGTTACTCTGTAACCATGCTTTCTAAACTACACCACAATTTACTTTGTATTAGACTTAGTCCAGTCGGCTTTATTTCATAACCAGATGATACAAACGCAAGTTTAAAGCAAAAGACAAAATAAGGACATACAAAATGTACCTACTAACAGTATCCTGACATACTGGACAGTCAAAACTCCAAGTGTCTGCAGGGATGTAAATGTCCCTGGTGTCTACATCACAGAAATGTTTAACATAATTGTGATATCATTGCATCTTTTTTAATTTCCTCCCAAAATATCATCAATACTACAGTATAAGTTGTGTTAGCATCTTTTCTATGTACTAGGGGAAATAATTCTATTTACTTTATAGAATATGACTGATAAACATTTGTTTAAAAAAATACATCAGCTACATCAGCCCATAACACTCCTGGTACTTATCAATGACAAAGCAACTACACAGAAAATACTGCTGTCTAAATAGGCTTTAACATCACTTTTAGCTATCTTTCAGCTATATCATGGCAAAGTTTTTAGGCCAGGAAAGCCAGTGTGTTTGGAGAAAACACCTACCTCTGGCAGGTAAATGGTTAATTTCATCACATCAGACATAAGAAATTCAACATCATTTTTGTTCTTGCCAAGTCAAGCTTTTAAGTTATAATTTGAAAGTGATTGGCTATACAGGTAATTTTGACCAACTGTATAAAGCATACCAACCCTGTCTGGAATACCAAGATTCTGAGGACCTAGGGAAGGGGAGAGGTCAACTAAATCTAAATGAAGGAACTAGGATAGGAGAACGGCCCTTTACATCTACTTGTAGGATCTTGAGAATGAGAGGGATCCTCTACAACAAACACTAGATTATAAAGCAGAAAGTCCTCTACATCTAACAGTAGGAACTAGATTGGGAGAAAGGTAATCTATCTGTAGGACCTAGGGAAGTGGACGGTTTTCTACATTTAACTCGAGGACCTAAACAGAAGTAAAGGTTCTTTACCTCTAACTGGATGATCTAAAGAGGGAGTAAGGTCTTCTGGATCTAAAGAGGATGGTGGGGAGTTGATATCGAACTGAAGAATCTACAAAAGAAGAAAGTTTTTCTTTATCTAACTGGAGAAACTCAACAAGTTAATGTTCACATGTGATTTACTTTCACAAGCAGACCAAAGCTGTAAATAATTGAATATATATATATATATCAGACATCTTAACAAAAGGTCAGCAGATCATCATCATTAGTATCTGTGGACCACTGTTAACCACCAAAGGGTAAGGTAAACAAGAGGCTCACCCGAGCCTGTATTACTCACATGGCTATAAACTGATCCATTATCCAAAACTGAAAAGTATGCCCCGTCCCAATCAAAATTTTATACACAGCCCCATCAGTGGTCAGCATATCCTGAAATTTAATCCACTGACCATTCTTTAACAGATAGTTTAACTATATCTGTTGTTCCTGAGAAGACCTTTAAATGTTTATAAGGGTCTTATGTTAAACTATTTCCTGAGGTTGCAGCCATACTGGATTTCTAATTGGCAGAAAAAATATAAATTCTATTACAGACTATCGAAAAATATTTACTGTGGAGGTACAGTTTCACTGACTCATTGGTTTCAAAGCAAGATGTTTTAATATATATTCGAAGTGATCTATGTTAAACTATGTTTTGTGGTGACAGCCATCCTGGATTTCACACTGACATTTAAAACATAAACTTTGTACAGGACCATTCAATGATCATTTATGAGAAGTTCTGGATTACAGAAGATCTTTCAATAATTTTCCCATAGGGTTTTCTGTTAAAATATGTCCTGCAACAGAGGCCATCTTGGATTTGTGATTGGCATGAAATTACAGATTTGGTAGAGAATCACCCAATGATCATTCATGAACAGTTTTGCTATAAATGTCACAAGTTTGTGAAAAGAAGACCTTTAAATGTTTTTTCCACAGGGTCCAATGTTAAACCATGTCCCCATGGTGGTGGCCATCATGGATTTCTGAACAGCACGAAAATTACAAACATCATAGAGATCCATCCAAGAAACATTCTTGAACAGTTCTGGTTTAATTGTCATTCTTGTCTCTAAGAAGAAGATCTTTGAATGTTTTTTCCATAAGGTTCTATGTTAAACAATGTCCTACAATGGTATCGATATTGGATATCCAATCAGCTAGAAAAAACAGACTTTGTAAGGACCATCCAATGATCATACACAAACAGTTTTGACTTAAGTGTGATTATTGTTCATGAGAAGATGATCTTAGAATGTTTTCCTCCATAGGGTCTCATGTTAAACTATGTTTAACAGCCATCTTGGATTTCCAGCTGGCATGAAACTTACAAACTTGGTCGAGAATCATCAAATGACCATTCACAAACAGTTTGCTTTACCTGTCTGTTGCTTCTGAGATTTTTCACGTTTTTCCCATAGGGTCCAGCGGTGGCAGTCATCTTGGATCTTCAACAGGCACAAAAATTACAAACTTGGTTCAGGACCAGCCAATGATTAATCACGAACTGTTTTGGGTCAATTGTTTCTCCTGTTTCTGAGAAGATTTTTCTATATATTTCCCATGATGTCCTATGTTAAACTATGTCCTACAGTAGCAGCCATCTTGAAATTCTGATCAGTATAAGAATTATAACTTGGTCAACAACCACCTACGAAACATCACCACCAAGTTTGGTTCTATTTGACTAAGTGGTTTCAGAGAAGATTAAAATGTGAAAAGCTAACAATAGACAGATAGTGGACAACAGATGACACACTGTGACAGATGCCGAATGATGGCAATAGCTCACATCATCCTTTGGACCTGGTAATCTAAATATTAGCAGTCACAAAAATGTTGGTTTACAATATCTGGAGGGTCTCAGGGAGGAAAAAAGCTTCTCTGTGTCTAATTGAGGGGATCCTCACAGAGATAAAAGTTTCTGAGAAGAAGTCCTTTACATTTAGCAGGGATATCACTACATCTAACTGATGGATTGAGAGAAAGACACCCTACATTTAACTGAGGGGTATAGAGACCAAGACAGATAAATTTATTATCTAACTGGTGAATCAAAAAAGAAAGATATCCTACATTTAACTGAAGGATCTATAGAGCTATTATTTAACTTGTGGATCCAGAAAGAGAAAGAAGAAGTAATACTGGAATCTAGGCAGAGGTAGATTACACATGTTATAGGAGGATCTAGGGAAGAAATGGCCCTATACATCTAACTGCATGATCTAAAGAAGGAGAAAGGTTACCCACAAGTAACTGAAGAATGTTGGGAGAAAGGTTATCTACATCAAGGTGGAGAATCTGAAAAAGACAAAGTTCCTCTACATCTAATAGTAGATTCTGATGGAGAAAAATACTCTTCATTTAATACAAGGATCTATGAAGAGGATCCATCTGGGAAGGAAGGACATGTCAATGTAATCTGAAGATCTACATCAAAAAGCCTTACTGGTCATTTCATTAGCCCTCATCTTATTTTGCTCCTAATATACCTGTTTGGTCTTTTTACAATCCATCTATGTTAACCTTAAACTAGTTACTCCTACCAGTACCTATTACTGAGTCTTAGATGCAAACATTTCTCCCTTCTGTACCCCTTATTTACCTATACTCAAGATACCATAATTCAGCCCCAATTGTGCCCTCAATTCTGATTCAGCACCAATACTATTTTTCCCTTCTGGATCCCCATTTAAGTTTACCCTTAATACCACTTTTCCTTTGTGTACTCTTCTCATTCTGTGTTATCTGGAAATAATTTTCCTGGGTGGGAAAACTAATATAAATGTAACTAATATTATCCTTGAAAAGTAGAAACTAGGTTAAAGGTCACTGGAAACTTTTTTTTGTCATGAAGGTCAAACAACTACAGGTATATATTACCACTGATTTTATATGATTTTTAAAGAAAATGGATCTCTGACCACAAACAGCCTGTCAGTGGTCAAAACGCAGATCAACATGCTGGTCAAAGTAACTTTAAAAAACTTCATTCTTTGTTGGAAGCCCTTTATTACCATTACCTATTACCATTAATTTGATTACTTTTTATTCTTGAAACATAAAGTTGTTTCTGCTCTTCACCACTGACTTTTCTTTGGATTTCCAACTTTTGGCTTTGAGCACCACTGATGATATGTATGATTTGTTGAAATGTGTAATTGGTGTATCAAATTATCTGATACTGTATTAATCCAGTCAAGGTCCTGTTGGCTTATCTATTTAGGCCACAATAAATTAATTATTAGATTTTCACCCCCACCTGCCCCTATTTTTTCAATGTGAGTTTTTATTTTTGATTTTGAAGATTTTCTTCATTTTTCAAGACATTTTCCGCCAAAATAGACAAAACAAAAAAAACAAAAATTTGCCCACCACCATGTCCCTATTTCAGGAAAAATTTGCATGAAAATCCAATAACTAATTTTTTGTGGCCTTATATAAGGTTTGTGGAATATGATACAAAAAGAATCCAATCTATCACCATGAAAGAATTTGTACATCAAAACATCTATTGATACATGTAGAAATAACAAAGGTCAAGGAGACTGAAACAGACAATCCAATCACTTTGTAAGGTTAATTAGACAAGCATCTATCTTAATGTGATTTTTTTTCAGTAAGTTATGTTTAACCTATAAAAAATCAGTCATTGGCCTGAAGTGGGTCATTAAGTCAAATATCACTTAAAAATTTTGTCAAATGGCCAAAATATTGTCTGTCTACTTGTGAATGATAACTTTTTTTATTTGATTTTTTAGCAATCTAACCTTTGACCCAACATGATCAATCTCTTAAAAACTTAATTTACTAGCCTTATCAAATACCAAGTCTTTATGCCTGTCTAATAACCTTAATTTCTTCTTTCTTTTTTTTTTCATGTCAAACATTCAACTTTGGATCCAAATGGTCAATCTGTGGTCACCACTAAATAGCAGATAACTCCAAAAGGCACACTTTACCCAGTTTATACTGAACCTATGTCTGGAATCAACTTAAACATAGGCAAGACTGCTGGCCTTTGTACCAGTTCTTTCTTACACATTAAATTATGTTTATTTTAATTTGGCTACCTAGTCAGTGGTTTTAAGCCAACATTCCCTACTGTCCAATGGATTCTTTATGAAATGTATTCCCACATCGCAGCTGGTCAGTGTGGAACTCATCCCATGCACTTTGGTGTTCTAGTTTTTATTTAATTAAGAAAACATTTATGTTCGGAACAGCAAAGTGAAGGAGAACATAAGTGAGAAGATGAATCAGTAGAGGGAAATTTACTTAGAATTCTGACAGTTCTTTACATCCCACTATACTGTACTGTACTTGAAAAAAAATCTTACTGGAATTACTGAAATCTAGAAACTAGATCAGAAATATCTGAACAATAAATATGAGATAATATGAACATTTAAAGGATTTTCTATCCTTTGTTATGGCCATTACTTATCTCAGAAAACTGTACAACCCACTCCTAGAAGTTCAAAAGGTACAAAGTCTTATCCAGTGTAGATGTAATACACATATGTATCATAACACTGGGTACAGGGTTCAAACATACTAGACATAACCAATTTACACAGCTAAAAGTAAATTTTTCTTGACCACTGACATTTTCATGGAACAGAGCATTTTGTGATGTGACAGCTTCTTTGTGCATGGATTACATGTAATACATCTGTAATAATTAATTCTGGTTTCAGGATTTCCCAACTTAATACTCAAACATCAACTTTCCAAGAACAATTCTGAAATTCCCTGACCTTGAAACAATAATGAATTTAATGACTATTTCCAACCCTGGGAACAACGAAGTAAAAAATTCAAACCCCTGGGAACAATGAAGTAAAAAATTCAAACTCAGACATTTACCATCCCAAATTAAACTGTCTTAATATCTTGGTAATTCCCCTTTTCTACAGTCAGATCTGTAAATATGTTCACGTTAATCTATTTTCCTTTAGGCCTAAATTCATGTCGAAAGACAACCTTCATAAGTGAGGCCCTTATATATATGCACTTCATAAAAACGGTAACAACATAATTCTATACAACATGATTTTTACTAAATAGAGATGAAATAATAATCCTCAATTAATAAACAACTAAAGAGTACAGGATTACACCACATGAATATCCCACTGATGAACACAGCCCCCTTATGTACCTCCATACATGTAGTACAGATCCCTAATACATGTATGAACAGATGACAATTCATATTTTTTTCCTAACAGACAACATACATATAAATTTATGTACAATTGATCATCCAAGCTCGTCACCTATTTACGTTTTTATAACAAGATTTTATTGATTTTGAGTAGTGAATCTGACGACCTACCTGAAATAGGACCACGTAATGACAAATTCATCTAAATCACTTCTTATCCATCAATCATTAAAAGATATCTATTTCCTAGAATGGACCAAGGATGCTGACAGGTTCATAGTCCCTAATTTTAGACTGGTACCCTAGTTAAATTGGGTGTGTGTTCTGTCTTACAACATACATGTGGGTTTACACAACTATTACATAATCAGACCTAAATGTGCAGCCGTTTATGTGCAGTTTTTACACCAAGGCCAAGCCAAACAAATTCTATACATTCCTTAGCAATGGGAGATAACTCTAACTGAAAAGTGGGAATGCTTTACCTTTTTTTCATTTAAATTATTTTTTTTCCCCCTCT
>JAOXYI010000005.1:662936-673623 GCA_028566495.1 Lithophaga antillarum
TGTATAATCCGCCCCCCTAAGCTCAGAAATCGTTTCTGGTGTAAAAATATGCGGCTTATAGGCACCAAAATTCGGTAGTGAAAAGGCTGGTTATTATACCCCACAATATCAATTAGCAAGAGTTATGTTTTTGATCTGTTTGTCAGACCGTATGTCATAATGCCTTGTGTCTTAAGTAATATATAAATTACTTATTTTGCAAAATTTTTATGGAAGCTTTAAAGTACCAGAACTGAGATCAAGTTCAAATAACAACCAGTTTCAAAAAGCTCTTTTTTGAGAAAAAAAATTGTATCATCCAATGGTAAGTGTAGCGAATGCAATTGTTTGTATTTTGACTAAAATATATAGTGATCAACTTGTAAGTTCACCCGACTTCTTCATTAAAGGTTTTCTGCATGATATTCATTTTCAGTATTACTCATATACATGTATTATCTACATTTTATAAGTACACGGAAGAAAAAAGAAAGAAATAAGTAATAGATATGTTTTATTTAAGAATTACTAAGACTGATGATATACCAGGGACAAAAACTTCTGTATTTGCACACTTTAAAGTTGATTACTTGTTTTGAAGCGTTTAGTTCGTACGCAGTCTGGAACTAATAGCACAGTCAAACTTTCTTTGCTTTTCAAGCTTTCATGATGTCTCTGATCATCCTGCTGTACAGACATGAGCAGAAATGCCAAATAAAGACCAAGAAATAGGCTTCTTAGTTCTGGTCAGATTGTTGGAAAGTGTATCATTTTGCCACTTTGAAAACCTTACTGTGCATATGTGTGGGTCTATCAGTGAAAAGAGTCATTTTTGTGCAAAAAATCAGAAGTGAAACATTGGTAAAATATCATAAGCATTATCACAGGCTTTTATTTTATGATGGAGAAGAGGATGAAAACAAATTGAATAGTTCAAAAGTCACCAGTTTGAACAATAAGACATTGCGGTGAAGTACAAAAGATTATACAGAACATGAAATTTCACTGTTATAAAATCATGTATTCTTTGTAGATAAGCAAAATGAGGAATGCAGACTTCTATTTCTCAAAGAAAAATTTTTAACAGCAAATGTACAATGTAGTTTGGGAAAAAACTCAGACTTAAGTTGACTTGCATATCTTTAAAAGAAATATTGACCTGGTGTCTTAAGTGATATGAGGGCACCAGTATAGATTACAGAACTTCACACTTTTGTCATGGTAACCCCTGCAGATCACATTACATTGCACTGATAACAATGATTCTTCAGCTTAGATAGTGTGTGATTTACATTTAACTTGGTGAATGTTGGTGGTTCTTTCAAAATGATCTGGGTTACTGCACATCCTTGAAAACAAGATACAGCTTCAAAATTGCTGAAGATCTGTTGCATGCAAAAATTTAAAAAACAAAGATACCTCTGTGTGTACAAGTTACCACATCGGTCATTTTAAATATCCATGTACATTTATTTTTTTTTTTTTTATTTCAGATTTATCAGCTCTTAGTTTGGATGATGTTGACTCAGTGTCTGAAGCCGATCGTGATACATTAGCTCCGTTACCACCACCGGCTTGGAACAATCAATATTCCTATAGTAACAATACATACGTACCCCAAAACATTAGTTATATACCCCCGTATAGTTATACTAGTACAGACTCTCAGAGCTATATTGGAAGTTTTGTTGACGGTGCAGATAAAAATTCTAATATCGGTGCTGGTGGCGTCATAGGTGTTCCGAGTGTTGGAAATGGCGGGGGAAATAACAGTGGTGGAAGTGTACACAGTGCATCAGGTGAGTAGCATGGCATGAAATGTAATTATCCGTAATTGCTTAAAATATTTGTTGTCGAGACAAAATTTTACATATTTCAGTGTCGTCTATTTACATATATGGAGGAAACTTGTTTGCTATTTTTTTTTGTGTGTGTGTGAAAAAGTGATATGGAAAAGATCCAAGAAAATATGAAAATAAATTTGTGTAACTTGCTTTTTTATGGGGAAAGGAGAGAATTGAATTTTACTTTTCTATCGAAATTTTTACTTTCACAAGACCGTTAATTTTTGAGCAGTTGTAGCTACAATGTATTTTTATGTGAACAAGTTTTACTGTTGACGACTACAGTGGGACCCTGTTTTTATTTTACACTTGAAAATGAAAGACAGTTTTAAGAAAAAATACACAAAAATAATATACAGATTTATCGTAAGTGAACCAAGATGGTTGCATCACACATGTATAAAACACAGAACTTTCGCAATTAATATAGACACTGATGCTTACGTCAAAACAACACGCTAACATAAAATACAGTCACCAGTGATTCTAATGTAAATGTAGCTCACATTTAACGCTGTAACACTTACGTGTGATTTCCACAGCATAGTTTTAGTATGGTATTTAACTTACAAAGTCCTAATTTTCTGTAGAGTCTAATATGTTTTTTAGTGTTCAATCCTTTTCACATAAAGAAAGTTACTGCGATAAAAATTTGACTCGCTGACACTAAATGCTATATTGATAATTTAAAATATGTGTAAGTACTGACTGTAACATTGAAGAACAATTTTGCTTTTGCTTGGTGCTGCTGCATGATTTCAGTTTTCAGACATTGTTTGATTATTCTAGGAAGATTGTCAAGTTACCTGTTCAGTTGACTCACTAAGACTACAGGTCCAAGCCTGACTTGGAAGACGTGTTCGACTCAGACTTCATATAAAACAGTCTTCGGTTCTCACGGTCTTTCTGGCTTCATCCACCAGTAAAAATTATCACCATAGTATAGCTAAAAGATTAATGAAAATGGCAAAAAACTCAAAACAAGCAGTCTGCATATTTTGTATCGGTGTACATGTATTTTAATGTTGTAAAGTTATACAGGTGGATTATCTCCCCTGCTCATTTGTCTTCTTCAGAAAGAGTTTAAATAATACTTAATTTCTAGTAGTATTAACTGCATGATCTGTAAAGAGGTATGTTTGCCGAAACAAAACTTCGTTTGAAGAATAAGCAGATTGATATATTTTCGGTATACATGTAGATGTACGAATATGCCATGTCCTGTTTTATTTACTGCATGACTGTTGTTTCAGTTAAATTGGATTTACTTTTAAGTAACAAGAGCTATTTGAGGTTATATTAGTACTAATGAAAGCATTTTTTTGGAGCATCAGATTTTTGCTTTTGTTTGCTTTTCCCCATCCCTAATCAGTTGCACAGTATTGCCATTTTGCTTTTTATTGATTTAGTTCTCAGACACCAAAGAAGCATCGTAGAATTTATTTTCGGGGACTAAATTTGTTTTCTTGTCCTGAGATCAAATGCTGCAAAACAGGAATGGATTATGCTGCATTTCATCCCTGGTTTTATAGATTTGAAAAAATACTGTTGTGATCGAAAGCTCTATTTCTAGCAAATAAAAAAATAAGAGCGTGGTCCAACAATTTGACCTTTGTTTTTTGGCTTTCTGTTTTCCAGTGAACCAAAAAGACTGCACATGTATAGTCAGTACTTACAATCATTTGAAAAAGCTTTGGGAAAATAAAGACAAGCAACAATTTCAGAATGCCACACATCATTTAGACCCAAAGGACCGTGCATGTTCTCGGAATTCAATACATAGTTCTGGTTTGTAGTCCATTCATTTATGTTGGTCTGCCTCATCCAGACTTAAACTGCTACAAGTTAAGTATATGAGCCGGTTTGATTTTGAAAAGCATTCATAGTATTTTGACACAGAATTTTGATTTGGTAATAAATGTTACACCAGACTCTACAGGTGTTATGAAGTTCATTATTTTGAAATGATTCATACATGATTTTGTTTTGGGACATTGTATTCTTACCTTTCTTTTCTATAAAATGTTTTAACACTATATATGGTTGCTTTATAGCCCCTTTAATTGACAGAGAAGTAGGGAAATGTGTTATGTTTGTGCTAAAATTTAAGTAATATATAGATTTAACTACTAATTGATAATTTCGTTACGGCAGAATGATAGTTTTGGATGAGGCAGATATATATTTTTTTAGTTTTGCACGTTTATTTACAAATTACATTTTGTTTACCTTTAATTTGCATGTTATTTACTTCTGTTGCACCTCACATTCAGTGAAAGTACTTTTAATTTGTGGGTACCAGTTTTCGTGGTGTGAGAGAAAGCCGCTGGGTCAAGAATTTGTAAATTTGTGGATTTGAAGGCGTTCCTTTATAGTTCTATTTTGAAATTCATTTCATTGGGGTTTAATTTCATAGCATGAATAAATCGTGAAATGCACGAAAATTGGTACCCCACAAATAGTAATGATTTCACAGTATACCAAATAAGCAATTTTGTTAGGTTTTGCTAAAAACAATCCTTTTCCCATTGTCAAAATGACAAAAAAAAAGAAGGTAGTCTTGATTAGAATGGTATAGAATTGACAAACTTGAATGCACACACAGCAAAAAAATGAAATAACCGATATGCTGAATTAGTTGGTAGTTTTTGTTTTGTTGGCCTTTTTCCCTCTTTGTTTTTAGCATAATTATGTTAGGAACATAATATATTCTATTTGCTTAATTCAGAGGCACAATACTTCAGACTTTAAGAATGCTCATTCTACACAGCTCATTTGTTTAGTGTATATACAGGCAAAAGAACATAAAACACATAATTGTAAAACAAAATTGTTGTTCTTTTTTTTTTTTTTTTTTCAAAAATTAAAATAAATGTTCCATAGATCCTTTTTGTTTTGTTTTTAAATTTTTAGTGGCTTCAAGAAACCAAAGTTTGAAAGATTTTCATGTTTGTTGCATCAGTATATAGTTTCATGTAATGTACAGATGTTTATATTTTGTTCAATTTTAGCTTGCAGACTTATGTTGAACAATGTTCTGTCAACATGGTGTGAAAAAAACATAGTGATGTATTCATAAAATTGTCTTTAGCAGCTTCTTAACTGGATGTAGTTTATAGAGTTTAAATGTTGCCGCATTGCTTCTATGTCTTCAGAAAAAAAAAGGCTTTTTGTAGCAGATTTTATGTTTTCTCTGTGTAAATGACTGGGTGCTTATAGACCATAATGTTAGTCATTTTCCATGTTTTCATCTTCTTCACACTAAGACCTTGGTGTGTAGTTGGTCACATTAAAACTAATCTGTTACTGCTAAGGTTGTGAGTTGATATTTGACGTAAAGCGAATGCAAAAAATCCCAAACTGAACATGATTAGGTTGATCAGAACCTCACTGAAGATTGATTTTTATGCTCCCCATAAAGTTTCAGGATAGCACATAGTCACTTTGTCCTTCCGTATGTCAGTTTCTGAATGATAACTTGAATACCATTTGAGGGCTTGAATTATACTTTTGCATATTTATTACAGACGGTGAAATACAGGTCAGGTTCGATTTTGAACGTGATGGCATGTACGGTTCAAGAGTTATGCCCTTGAAAATGTGAAAAATTGTCAAATTTGGGGTTTCCATGTGATAACTTGAATACCATATGAGGATTTGAGCTACACTTTTGCATATTTATTACTTATGATGAAATACAGGTTAAGTTTGATTTTGAATGTGATTGCATGTACGGAGTTATGACCCTTGAAAATGTGACATTTTGTTAAAATAAAGACACAGGATATTTCATCTTTACCCAAGGTTACCATAGGTATGATTTTAGATATGTGTTGTCTCAGCCAAATAGAATTGTTGAAAACAAACTATGAAATAAACACATCTCCTTAAACCCATTCATCATTATATCGCCTCAGATTTGCTCTATACCGTTTGTGAAGTTCGGGGAGAATATATAGGTTCTACTGACTTTTTCCCCGTTGTTTTATCCAGACTTTATGGGTTCTCCTTTTCAATAAACCTTCATCTTGATAAAGCAGGAAAATTGTGTAAAATGAGGTTAACCCTTTCAAAACATTATACTTTTTGAACGTCTTTCTACCCTGAATTGGCCCTAAGAGAATTAACTACAATTGAGGCTTGTCCATTTTAGCTCCTCAGAAGTCAAATTTCCTGGTAGAACTTTTTTCCAGATGGAGATGTTTGGAAGCCCAAAATAGTTTTTAAAAAATGGGAATTTTGTGACATTACACAGTATTTCTGTGATATCTGCTTATGATGTCTTGTAAGCGAATAGCTTGCTATTTCAAACAACAAAGTTTACCATTTACTTGCTAGTGGCTGGTTGTTCTCGTTTCATCCACCAGTAAACTGGTTGACATGATACAGCTGAAAACTTACTGGTGCCTTTGCATCCCTGACAAATTTTTTTTTTTACGTCAGATTTTTACGACTAGATAATTTCAGTATGGTATAACCTTTATGCTACAGTGCCTTGCAGTATCTTGCCCTATGTTACATGTATATAACGGATCACCGAACATAATAATTTTCATTATTTTCACTGCTGTCTCAATTACATCAGATAATGTAATATATTTTTCTAACTTTGGTATCATATATCTTTGCAAGCTTGGCTTATTGTCATACATATATATATATATAAAATGCATGAACACACAGCAGTCATCCTCAGATGTGTGGCTTTCTGAGGAATTTGAAATTAAAAGATCCTGAGAAACAGAAAGTAGATGTCTAATGTTCTGCCCCATAATAACGTTCATTATCAAATGACCCAGGTGTTATTTTTCACCCAGTAATTAAAAGAATATTTTTTTTTTAGTAAATCGATATTTATGCCCTGTTTTCCAAGATCAGCTTAGCTACATTATATACTTTATTTTAAAGAGCTTCTTATTCACTCAGCATACTTGTTGTAATTTAAACGTTGCATGCTTCTTTTTCACACTTTTAATAGTTCATATATTCACATTAAGATTGTGTTCACATTTTCTTCTCCACAGTCAATAGAATATATTGACATAGTTTTGTCTAATTTTGTCAGTCCACAATGCCTGTGGTTGTCTGCCCCTGAACTTTCAACCAGCAGCTCAGAGACTTCTAGCCAAAACCATCTGTATCGACAAAGAACCAAACAACAATGTCCGTGGCAAAAAATCGCCTCCCATTCCTTCAGGCTCGAAAGAACAGCCAAAAGATAAGGAAGACAAAGATGAAAAAGAGGCTGATAAAGTCCCTAGCAACAGTAATGACAAAGAGGACACTGTTGCTAAGGAAGCAGTTACCAAGGAAACACTCTCTGCTGAGCCTGAAACCAAGCAATTAGGTTAGCCGTTCCACATCAGCATGGTGTTATGGTGGCTTATAGAATTCTTCGCATGGTTTTACTCTACGGCTTCTTCACCATCCACAGCTAGAGAATCCAGCAATACTATCTAGAGCTTAAATCCTTTTCTGGTTTTTGGCTGTAGATTTAAAGGCTTAATCAGCAGCTTTGCGAAGAATTTTCAAGGAGCTTTTCTGCTTTTCTTCTTGAGCATGCTGAAGAACTTCTTAAAGCTTACTGTGCAATGCAGACAACATATTAGGGCTTTCCCCTGCTTATTTTGTAATGGCATTTTTGTGTATTTTTTAAGCTTTTATCCAGTATACTGAGGTAAATTTTATGAATACATCACTGTTATAAATTTGGGATACCAGTATTTTGTCCTGATGCAACAAGGAGTGTGGTTTGTACTTAAAATTTGTTTTAGAATCTATTTAAATATGTATTTCTCACATTCATCATTTCATGTATCATTCTGTATATTTAAAACACGTTCAGCTAATTTCAAATGTCTTCATCTCATATTTATTCATCTTAAATGTAAGAAGCATGTCAACCGCATATACATGTATTTTCTTTTAAAGTTTTGCTTCATTATGAATTCAATGTCCAAAGGATCCATCTGCCTGCCATCTCTTTGTCAGTTATTTTGAGGCCAAATAAATTCTGGGCAACTTCATGCGTAGCTACCCCAGTTATGAGGGAATTTTTTTTTTATGTAAGCACATGTTGGAAATTTATCACAAAGGCTGGTATTAAAATATTTTCGAATTCAAATAAATCAATTTATTGTTTTTCCAGGTGTATTTTTTTCATTTCACCTGTCCATTTGTTTACAGGACAGAAACAAAGAGCCTACATTAGTCTCACTATTCTTCTTTGGTACATGTGTTGGATTCACTAAATTAAATTTATAACAACTGTCAAAATGGTAGACGATACTATGACAGTAAAGGTTATTGGTCATCTTACCAGGTCAGTAATTAAATGATAAGATTGCTGACTTGTGACCACTAGCCTAACACCACTGCCATGGAACTGAGTCTCACTTGCAAATACAATGCCTCATGTGTTAAGGTTTCCAGTCCCCTATCTCAAGATCAGGGGTTTCCTCAGACAGCAGCATAGCTGGGGGTGGTAGGTCCTCCCCTCGAGCAAGTCTGGTAGTCTATGATACAGTTGAAAAATTCCTGAAAGTGACAGCAAACTCCAACAACCCAACCCCGATCAGTACATAATAAAAACAAATTGTTACTTGAAAATGTCGGTTGGAAATTTGATGTCTTATGTTTTGGATAGCAAAACTCTCATAATAGTTTTATCGTCAGATATGGTGTCCAAAATTACTTAGGAAATTCAGAAGGCCCGCAGAGCAACTTCATAGAAATCTGGGCCTATTCTGTTATTTTTTTCACAAATTTTACAGGCCCTTCAGGAAAACTGAAGGCTTTGGGCCTGAGGACTGACCTTAATTTCAAACACTGTTCAGATGAAATAGTTCCACAATATGTGTGCAGGTACACAGTTTTCATGGGGGGGAGGGTGAATACAATCAAATATCGAAGACTTCTGTCCTTAAAAAAGGTCTAGAAAATACAAGAAACTAATATCAACAAGAATTTTTTGGCTATTAAAAATAATTTTTTCATAACTAGCAAAATATCATTAAAACTTTTTGCAGTGGTATTTTGATGAGGGTGATCCTGATAAATTTGCATTGTATTGTACAAGATTTCCTCATGGTCCATTTTTCAAAAATGGGGAGATCCATAGTTAATGAAAGAAAGCATATTTTCTGTTTCTATCTTTAGTTTAGTAAGCTTATGATTTGAAGCATGCTTTTTGCTAAAACAGTAGAAATTTCTATAGCATTTTGCAAAACTAATTATCAGTAAAGAACCATAACTCTTGTTTCCTTTCTCTGAGCATGTATGTCTCCTAGTTCACATAGACTGCTTGACGTGTTTCCTGTGAGGTAAGCACAAATGTATATAGATACGTATTCGGTATCAAAGTACAACAGCCTTGAAACAACACAAGTACAAGTTTATTACTAGAGAAAGAAAAACTTTTGATGGTTATCACATTTGAATCCATTAACAGGAAGCAGTGCCTCGGGAAGTAGTAGTCGGAAAGACAAGTCACAGAAAAAGTCGCCAGCCAACAGTGGTAGTGATTCAGAAACAGCAAGTATAGTCAGCGCCAGGCAGCCTGGCGGCCCACCAAATACTAACCTTGTTAATATGCCACCAGATTTAAGTGGAAGTAGACAGTCTTTCAGAATGGCTATGGGAAATCCATGTGAGTTCTTTGTGGATGTCATGTGAACATGTATATTATGTCACATGATGGGTCATGTGGTCATTAACCTATGTATTGCATGTTTTTAATTGTAGGAACAATAAGAAATTTTTGTACAGAGTTTCATTTTTGCTGAAAAACTTACATTTTCATTGTACAGGAAACATTTTTATGAAAATACAGATTTATTTCTCTGTATTTATGTTATTGTATGTAATGAAATTTTATTCAAGAATGGATATACATGAAAAAACTGCTGTCTGCATATTTTTGTCCAAAGAATTTTTATGGCTAGTTTTAATGCAATTAATTTATTTCTAGTGTGTATGTTATGAATGTTTAGAAGTTGGTCACTATAGTTTTTGTTTCATTTCACTGTAGGCGATTCAGTCATCGACTCATGACCTTTGACCCTTCATCGAACAGCCACCCTGTCATGGTAACTGGAGAGGATAATTGTGTGGGTGTGTTTCTATGGCAACTGATGGTGGTCACCTAAAGAACATATATACATTTACTTTTCTGTTTTTTCGCAGTTATATCCTCTGGTTTCTATTTTATAACAATACCTATTTAACAAACCCATTTATCAATTCTCCACATTTTGTCTTTTGTTCAACTGTGTATGGTCTTACTTTCATCCTTTCTGAGATTAGTTTTTCAACTCTTTCATTTGATATTCAATTCAAATTCATAGTTAAGTTTGCATGTTTTTATTTATGTCCATGTTTTTTGGTTTTTTTTAGGTCAACCATTTTTTTCCCCTCACTCCAGATCAGATAAATGTGCCCCTGTGTTGTCATTGATGTTCATTACTAGCATGTGATTGGTTGATTCAAATTTTTGAATTGGTGCTTTCTTTTAATTGGTCGACTCTTGTTATATTTCATTGGTCATTTGAAATTTTTTTTATAATGTTCAATTCATTATACCAGATAGTTTTACTTATTTATAAATTGTTGTTTTATTCTTTGAAAGATGTGTTGTTCGGAAGCCTTTTACTGCCTTTTTGTATTTTAAGTTGTAATATTTCATTTGAACATCTTTTATGAGAAATATTTTATATCATCTTGCAACGCAATATTTATCGAATGTTTTGTAACTAGCTTTGAGCAGTTGTTGTAAAACTTTTCCCAATTATGAATTTATCACATTTCAGCTAAAAATAGTATGCTGTGTGCAGAAATTATTTGTCTTTGTTTTTCTACAAGGATCA
>JAOXYI010000005.1:743108-759051 GCA_028566495.1 Lithophaga antillarum
ACCTCTATTTACAATAACTAGTTGCTGTTCATGTAATATAATTTGTTGTACATTGTAGGGAGAGGGCTTTTAATAATGTTATAATAACTTGTGCCTGATCCCAAATTGCTAAGTTTTTGAGCAATAAAATATGTTCAATTCCATCAAACGAAAGTACATGTAGGTGTCAAACAGAAGTGGATATGTGGCAAATCTAATATCGCTTTACACGATATAGTATACCTTACAAAGATAACTGCAAAATATCACAAAGCTGTGATTTGTAGTTGCTGAGAAAAATGCTAAGAAAAAGTGAAATGGATGGACAAGGTGAAACCAGTTAGCCCCCAACTCCTTCACAGTGGGGCATAAATATATCCAAGGATATCAGATCACTTGCAAACTTTTGGATGACTAGCAAACAACCATATATAACAATTAAAATGGGGAATATAGATTAAACACATGGATAACAAATATATAACATTTAATAAAATAAAAAGATCAACAAAATACATTTAACAATCATGTATACATTTTTAATTTGATTTGTAAAATAGATTCTTAAATACAGTAAACTAGCATCTTAAAATATGTATTCAACGTGCAAGAAAGATTCTGGAAAATGTATATCTGAGATAAATAATTCATACTAACAATTTTTTTCACAATTCTATAATGATCATATTTTCAGTCTAACAATAAAATTAACTGAATGAGTAACATTAGTGAATTATCTCCCATTTCCTAGTTAGGCCAGGAGATTATAAATTTGGCAAAGAGAGACAACTAAATTTGAAAAAAGTTATTTCCCCTTCATTATTGATCAAGTCTGGTAATGGGAGCAGTCAGAATGCGCTCAGCTCTTTCCGTCATAGCTTGTAAAGAGACCTTGGAGGTAAGTGTTATGAATATGGACCAATTTTGGTCCAAATGGGATACGGTTAGCCTGTTTACACCACAACAGGATCTTTCTGCGAAGAAATTGAACACTCCATAATTTATTTAACTATACATCTATTAAATTCATACAGCTTAAAATCTGATATATCATTGTAATAATGTCTTTTAACTTAAACTTGTTAACACTTTAAAAATTCATTCCTCACAAGCTTTCGACAAAAAGATATTTGTTTACTGCTTGATGTCATCAGTAACAATGAGGCAAACGTCACAAACAGAACTTCACAGACAACCAATAGACCAATCAAATGAATGGCTCAAAATGTCAAAAACAAAGTCATGACATAAAAGAGCTTGTGTTGCTTCACTGACAATGAAAAATACATTGTAGCTCAAAATGGAGGTACTTACGTCCGAGGTATCTTTACCAGCCATTGACGTAAAGGTCCAAGTGTGATCTGATTGGTAATGGTAGATAACTTACTGAGATTTCCAATGACTCATAATTTTGTAACTATTGCTACTAGTAAGTTATAGATTTTTACATGAATTTTGAAAAGGAAATAAACATGTTAGGTACATGAACAGTAAAACACTGTGCTTAAAATAGAGGACTGTACAATGACAAAGATTCCTACAACTTATTAAACAATTAATTTCACTGTTTGTTTTTCCATCTAAATGCATCTAGTCCTAAATTTAAACTACAATAATATTATATACTGCACCTTTTTAGGCAAGCAAATTAAATAAAGAATTTATCACAGAAAAACGATGACATGATGTCAACAACATTTCAAATGTACAACAATGGTAACGGGTATATCATTTATGGAATTTATTTTTTCAATATCTTAACAACATTACACAACAATTTACAAGTCTATTCCCTACACTGATTTTTTTAGTTTTTACTTTTCTTGTCATTTTAATATTTTATGTTTAGACTAATGAATGGATGTAGGTAATTTTGTTCATTAGCTGCTGAGATACTGAGGGGTTTTGAAACAGTTTAAAAGCTGCTTAATGAATATAAATACCAATCGGAACAGTTTATCCAACTTACAAACTGTAAAACTATGCATGGACATAAATCTGTTTAGTTTAAGAAAACTTTAAATGCTATGAGGATTCTGAAGATAAATCTTTTTAAACCAAACTGTGTTTTAAGCTATCTTCAGAGTTTAAATATGCACATAGTTTTTTTTACAAGGGATTAAATAATAGTACAGTGGAACTTCGAAGGGATCACCGATTTTTGTTCGAGTTATCAGTGGTTCGAGCAACTGAGGTTCGACATAATCCAGAAAAGATACGGTGCTGAACCAACTATGTATTTCTCAACTGATTCAAGTTTCAAAGAAAAGACCAACCGGCAACTAGACGACCATTTAAAAGGTTGTTTTTAAATAACTGCTGTTGTGTATTTGAATAAAGTGAATATTTGTGTGTTGTGTATTACCTTTGTTTACCGATGTGTCAAAATGTGGATTTTTTTCCCATTGTGACCTGTACTAGATCTATGATACTGTACATAATTAATGCTGATTAAATAATTATGTTCAGCATGGTACAGCTAATTGTCCATTTAATTGCATCTATTACCTGTAAACACATGATTATGACCCTTAATATTTCTACATGTCAATCATTGATAATCCGTCAAACTTTACACCTGGCTTCTTGTTCAATGGAGCATTTGACAACGACGGCTTGTGGTGTTTGAATTTGAGATGGTAATTTACATTGATTTATTATTGAAGGGACCAAAATATTACTTCGAGAGTTCAAGAAATTGATGTTCGAGAAATCGGGATTTATTTACTATACAGTAAATGGGGCAACTGAGGGGACCTGGAAAGTACTTCGAGCCACCCATCTGTGTTCGAGCAACCAAAGTTCGGCTGTAATTTAATGTAACACATTGTAATATATTTTGTCAGCAAATATAAATTCAATCGATGTTTATAACATTTTAAAATTTTAGGTGTCGGATTTGACCTTGTGTCATTTTGTAGGAGAATATGTAGCACAATATCTATTAAACAAAAATCACAATTGCTTTTTGCATACATTATGCACATACCTTCATATGAACATTTTTTAAACAAAGTAAATACCATTTACCAACCTGAAATATCTATTTTGGCTTTTCCTTTGAGGATTGGTTTGTTGGGATTCGTTACTTTCTGCAATTTTTCAGCTATATTGTGACTGCCATACTTACAGTACTGGGGAAGGAAAGCCTGGATTGCTATCCAGCTAACTGATAAAACCCCTTAAATAGACAGGTGCTTCGAAACCTTAATACACAAAGTGGGAGAAGCAGGTTCAAACCCCCAAATCAGTGTTAGGCTTGTGGTTATGAGTAAGGGACCTTAACCAATGGGCCACCCAGGCCCTGTTTTTGTTTAGACATAAGTTTCATAATATTATAAACAAACAAGTTAAACTATTCTGGTAAGAGTTCATGGTTATTTTCTAGTTTAGGAAAAAGAAAAATCTTTTTAAACTTTTGCTTCATAAATAAAAGAACTAATTACTATGTTCATTTGTTTACTTGCATGAGCTATTAAAGAAACTACTGCATATAATGTCCCATATTTTTAAAAGAAATGATTTGTATGAAATTAAATAACAAGCACCATGATCAGAAGCATAGGTAAACATAATTGCAAAATAATGAAAATGCATAAATAAATGCTATTTCAGTACATGAATAAAACTTGTCATGTACAAAGATCATACCATAAAGATTTCACATATAGCAATAGCAAAAACAACTTTATTATAAATAAATTATAAATACTAAGGATATTCCAACTATGATCATTTTAACAAGTATGAACACTCAGTGTCACATGATAATAGTTGAAAGAAAGAAAATATAACAATATATTAACATATCACCAAAAATCATTTATCAAATTAATTTTTTTTTATCTCCATTGAGAATCTAAATATATGATATGAGCTCATGTTGGTGATCAAGAACACATTACATTATTTTAACAAATGTATTTCTTTTCACTAAATGCATAACTTTGTAGAAAAAGTAAAGGGCTACACTGAGAGCAGCATGATACGACTGCAGCATGTCAACAAGGGAAAGTTGAACAAGTGTATATTAAAAGCGAGTGTGTGGACACAGTATTGTGCTTGACACAGTAATGTGCTAGACACAATAATGTGCTAGTCACAGTAATATGCTGGAAACGGTAATTTGCTGGATCCACAGTACCATGCAAAAGCTTGATTTTCCTTTATTTCATCATATTTGACTTCCACTTATCAATACCTTTGCATGGATGTATTACAACTTTAGTTTTTTGCAATTTTAGATTTTGGTCCTTTCTGACCCTTTTTTTCCATTTCACTTTGGTCAAATATCCTTTATTTTATCGTTAATAAATTCTACTCTTCATTAACTTTGCAAAGATATATTACAACCTATATTTTGTAATACTGCAATTTTCAATTTTGGCCCCTTTTTCCTGAAACCATATATCCCAATATCCTTTATTTTATCATTACTCAATTCTGCTCTTCATTATCTTTGCACCGATATATTAAAAACCTCACTTTTTTTGCAGTTTTCAATTATGGCCCCTTTTTCCTGAAATCACAGGGGCCACAACCTCCAAAATCAAACGACGACGACAACGACAACAGCATCATACCATAATATGACCGCAAAAATTTTGCGGTCAAATAAAAATCAAGAAAATTAACTTCAGCTAACTAAAATGTGTTTAAGCCACAACAATTAATCACCATTAAACTCTTAGGACCACAGCATTTTAAACAACTTTGAAACTTCTTATCTGTCATTTGACAGAAGGATTTAGAATCCTTAAAATTAATACAATTTACCCCTGTTAGCCAAGATAAGTAATATAATAAATTGCACTCTTAATTTTCAAATGCTTTGTAAACTGAGAAGGTAAAGACAAACCATAATACAATGGTGAATTTCTGTAGGTACATAAGAATGATTTTGGTCCCTTATTTCAATGCATTAAAAGACACAATCTTCATCTGTATTTTGATATGAGAAACACACTGGTTTAATTAAAATTTTACGAGAATTTAGATATGGCTTGAGTACTGAAACCAATATTTACAGCTGATGATGGCACAATCATGTTTTACACTGAAAAATTTTTGCAGGCATAAAAACAAGTGTGGATACAAAAATGTTTCTCCTGTCCTATATGAGTTATATGGGAAACTCAACAAATTAAGTGAAGTTATTAAACCAAGAATGAGGTCAAGGTCAGACTGTTTTTCAAGCTGACATGTATCTTCCCGGATGAAAGTGTGAATCAAAGAATGTTTGGTTACTGTAAACCTTACTGAATCACAACCATTTTGCACAAATTTAACAATGCCAGTAAACAAAGTGAATAAAATGAACATTATGTGACATATATCTGGATGACATGTGAACTTCAGAATGATTGTGTATACTGTTGATCCAGGATGCTTGGTCACAGGAAAACTGACCTAATCACCAAAATCTGATTCAAAATATACTGTCACTGATCACTGAACAGTGAAAATACAGTTAATGTGAGCTGATGTGTATCTGGCTTACACTTAAATCCCAAAAATTATGTATGGACTGAATACAGTTTAGCCAGGATATGAAATCATGGAGAAAAAGACTTAATCACAACAACTACTTTGCCCATAAAGTATGTAGTCTGTGGACCATGAAGAATCAGTGTATATAAATATCAGATTTCGACACATGGATACAACTTTCTTTTAAATATAGGCAACCTACAATAAGCAGTTATTGAGAGACTGAACTAACGATGGTTATGATGCACATAACTATCAGATACCTATACATCAATACCAATATATCTCAAATAATGTGGACCTGTAATAATTTGATCTTGAGTAACTGACCGTATCTCAGAAATTTTACATTTTGTGAACACAAAATTCAGTTAAAGGAACACGATAAATCAGAAAAGTCACATGTGTCAGTATCAGATATGTATGCCTTGAAACACCTACATATATTCTCCAAATAAGGTTGACCTTGAGTTGTTGATTAACTGACCTACTGGCAAAAACTTAACAGCTGCTGATGCTGTGGAAAAGCAATACCTATTATCTCATCTTCAGTGACTTCAATGCAGCCAAAACTAAAGAATAATTCATGACTTGTCCTAGTAATACAAAAATGAACTACAGAACATCAGTGAAACTGATGACCAGTGATAGCACTGTTAGTTAATGCTAGGTGCATTACTGGTCAAATAATTATCCACGGATCTGTGTCCCAATTTAGGATACCAGTCTACTATTTACAAAATAATGTCTCTGCCCAATGTCATACCTAGCGTTAACTGGAGATACTTATCAGTGAATGGCTTAAAGAAATGACTTTTTAGGAACAAAGAGGGATGAAAATAGTGTTCAGTACATGAATGATACCCAAATAACCAAGAATGTAAAATATGATGATCTGAATTAATAGGTTATTTTCATGACTGTTTTTTAATGGAATGCTAAAGAAGTTACTAAGTAACCCTTAAATTTTTGGCTTTTATTTTTTAGCAAAAGTATTTACACTTCATGACTTTTTTTTTAACTTGAGGTGTTCATGATTTGTAAAAATAATTATTTTGCCTTAACTAACTTAACAATAAAAAAAATACTGCATTAGTAGATGACCAAGAAGGGTGGGAGATAGGAAATTTTACAGATTAAATGAGAGGTTTAAAGTTTTTTTTTTTCATTTAAATGGGAAAAGGAAAGACAACAGCAACATTCTCCCAACTTTCACCACCTCTGACACATGAAAATGAGTTGAATTGGGAAGTTTGGATTTATCGTCACTTTAGCAATTTTTCATCTATATCATTACTACCAGACTTCATCGGAGAGAAAAGACTCAAATATATAGATGTGTTTCTCTTTTAAAATATCTGAGGAATAACATAAATCAAAAACATCATGTTGGTACAATTAAAATTGTGGCACTATTAAAGGTTAGGAATTTCATATAAAACTGACATTTTAAAATACTAGCTTACTCAATCCAAAAAAACATTTAAAGCTTCATCTAACATAGAAATCAGTATGTACAGTACTGTCCCATGCTTCCTGCTGGACAGTATAAAAAATAGTTTTTCCCAGAACAAATTTTTTAAAATTGATTGTTTTTCAAACTTGATCAGAGTACTAGTACTAAAAGTTACCACAAAAAATTTGAGAAAATCAGATATGAAATTAATGTGCTACTTAGGCAACTAGGTATTGTGACCGACTGATGGAGAGACGGAGATCTCAAAGACATTATACCCATTGTTACTTCATAGCCTTGGGTATAATAAAAACATTCTACAAGATAGAAAACATCAAATTAGAATACCTACTACATATAAGATTGCAATAATTTACTAGGGACTAGAATTTACAGATCTTTATCAATATCAGCATCCATCTGTGACAGGTATCCTGTAGGAACCTCCGCCCACTTTTGTCGATATCCTGAAGCAAATATTCCATAAATGATAGCTCCGAGGAGATAGATGGCAGCAGCTATGTAGAACACAATCTGCCACTGTCCTACATCTTCCTGAATAAAACAAAATAATCCAATTTTACTTGGTTTTCAAATAATAAAGTCTGATGCAAAAGATGTATTTATTGAATAAATGTATAGAGTCAATATTTTTTTGGTTAAAGTTCTTTCCAAATCAGTTATATGGATACCACATTCCACTTTCAGAGAAATAGCTGGCTTCGCGTTCAGAAATTATTGTTTCCAGAGTTTTTTTTACTAAAACAGTTCCGGGTGTTTCTGATTTCCTGGATTACCTGAACCATGGGATCAAGCACCATATGTACAAATGAACTCCTTAGCATCCCAATAATTAGTTTAATGCCACCTCAGTTTATGTGTCTGTTCCAAGTCAGCATCTGGATTTTCATTTGTTATTAGTCCTTTGTCTTTTCTTGTGATTTTTAGTTTATTGTGATGAAATCGATGCTGATTTCACACAGCATTGTTGTATTTGGTTGGACTGTTTATTTTATGTTTTACTTTTCTTTTAAAATTTAATACTGAAACTTTCAGCATATCCTCACTTTAACAATACTATACCGAACAAAGTGAATTTAATCCTTATAATTGTATTTGCATGACAATTTTTACATAATTTTTAAACAAAACAACTGTTTTAAAGAGATATGTATACTAGCCGGAATTAATTATGGAAACTGACATGCATTTGAAGATGAGGTTTTCTTGAGCTGTATATTTATCTTAATAGTCAGGATATTGTCTCATTAAAATGTTTGTTATAGTTTTGAATGGATAAATATCCTAATATACTAGGAACGGTGAAGTAATCTCATTTAAAAAAAATCTACTTGTTTTCATATTAAAGTAATCTCATTCCAAATCAAATCAAAAGCAACAATCTTTTCTATACATATCAATGAGCAATAAGTTTTTTCTTCTATAATTTTTATTACCTTGTCTGTAACTATTACACCTGTCAATCCAGGACTAACAATTCCAGGAATAGTTGCAAATGTGTTACTTATTCCCATGATTACACTGGCATACTTAAAAAAAGAAAGTACAGATTTAAATCCTAAATCCTTAAGCTTTACTTTAGTAAATAAGCTTACTAAAAAACGATTTTTTCACATCTAACCAGTAAAACTCCTTTAAACCTTCTTAAAAATTCTAATTCTCAAATGACTGAGATACTGTTGATATAAAGTATCAGTGTAATTTGATTAGAATCTGTAAAGAGATGAAGACACTATGCATGAACTAGGTCAACTAGCTAATTTTTAAATTTCAATGGGGCATAATTCCTTCACAGATAGAGTAAAAAAAATTCTTGTTTTTGAACTTAACTGAGGTATTAGTTATTATTGGCATGGAGCTTCAGTACATGTATAAATTTGATTAGGGTCTGTGAAGATGGATGGATGGATAACATCCAGCTGATAATCTTTCAACCACATTCAGGATGAGAACATATTGGTATGATACAGATATATGAATCCTGCTTTGTACTAGACTAACACGCTCAGTTGGACTTTTATAGTGCTAGATCACTGTAGTAACAGTCTGAAGGAAGATATGTCACCCTACCCAGACACATTATTACAATTTGAGTCTTTGTTCTTACTCCTGAAAACTGTATGCTAAGTGGAGAAGCAGCAAATACCAATTTTAGTGTCTTTGGTTTGACCCAGCCAGGGATCGAACCCATGACCTTCTGCACGCTAATACACAACATATATATATGTCTACTGCCATTTATCCTGTTATAAGCCAAGCGCAACTTTACTGCAGCTCAGCTAAAAACATCTTGGTATTTTCAATGAACTTTCACAACTGGATAATTTCAAAATATTTTGCAGAAATTAGATTCAGAACTACCAAAATGTATTAAAGTAAAACTGTACTTACTTCGATTATAATAATTAGAATGGTTTCAGTAAAAAAAAATGTCTTGCAATGTATTTCAGTCCATTTTCTCATTCATAACATATGAGTTAACAAAATATATTTTCTTCTTTTATCTGTGGTGCCATATCAACATGGTTCAAACTGAATCCTGCTCTCCTACACCTACAACTACTGTTAAACAAACACAGGCAGCTACTGTATTCATTATATATCCAGCTATTTACCTGTGGTGGTTCAAACTGAATCCTGCTCAGGCAAACCTTCTTAGACCTACACTACGGCTAGTGTAAAACAAACACATGCAGCTACTGGCTTCATTATATATCTGGTTATTTACCTGTGGTGCTATATCAAGGTGGTTCACACTGAATCCTGCCCAAGCAAATCCTCCTAGACCTACAGCTAATGTTAAACAAACACAGGCAGCTACTGGCTTCATTATATATCCTGCAGCTACCATAAATACCAGCTGACAAACAAAGGCTGTAATAGGACATAAAAAAGTCAGATTTAGTTAGGAAGTCATTAAATAACTTACAGTACTATTTCCTTAAATGGGTGACAAACATCTTTTCCTCAAGGATATACATTTTAGAATGCATTTTCATTCACTGTAAATGTTGTATTTTGAAGAGTTATCTCCTTGGTTGTAATCATATCCTGTTTTATTTGTCGGGAAAGGTATCAATCTTCAAATATATGTCAAAAATGTCTTCCATTATAAACAGTCTATTCTTTCTGTGATGTGTGGCACTTATTTTTGAATACGTATGAAAGAGGAAGTTGTCTCATCTGATGGACTGATATTATGAGAACTGATACAGGGGTTAAAATTTTCTAAAAGGTCCAACTAGCCCAGGGCTTACAGCTGGTATGTTTGCACTAGCCCGAAAATGGAAACTACTAGCCCAGCATAACACACTACAATAATGAACGTAACCTGTCCAGTATCAGCTCTATACATATTTGTGTCTGAACATTTGGTGTAATACTTCATTAATATTAGTTACTGAAATTTAGTGTCACTGTCTATGTGACATCAAGACCAATGAGAGAATTAACAAGCTTTAATATAAGCTGTGATAAAAAAAAATGTAATGGAATACCGACATTCATACATGTAATAGCATGATTTTTCTTGGGTACTATTTAGAATTGCTTTAACAAACCAAGTTCATACAAGTACAGAATATGAGAAATCAATTTTTTTATGCTGGTCATATTAACGGTTTCCTTCTTTCTTTTCTTTTTTTTTCTTTTTCTGTTTGTTACAAATTTTTCCATCACAAAATCATTTTAAAATCTGTGGCAAAATTTGGGATGGAAGCTATAAAAAGGGTTCCCAAAATCCGACTACACATATAAATATTATTTAGCTTTATACATATTTTTAATGGACTGTTTCATTTTAAAGTATATGAAAATCTTACAATCTATTCCATTGCAAACACCAAAATATTTCTAAAGTACTGAAAATATGTAGATAATCATGCATAAAATTAAAATACATGAGGTCAGGGCCAATGACAAGGTTTTATCGCGTATCTTTTAAGGACTAGTCATTTTATTGAAAATTGACTTTTAAATGCAATTGTGCAGTGCTCCAGAAAGTGGAGGAAATTAAGACGACGACGACAACAACAACAACAACAACGTGGCGGTTCCGAAATGAAAACATTATCAAAATTTGAAAATCGAACAATTCCGCTTGCATTTGTTCTATAACTACTTTCTTTTATTTGAAAATGAATCCCTGGACTTCTTGTAGTGCACAAACTTGAAGGTAGTGGTGAATGAAATTCCGTCAAGTGACCGAATGTTTATGCTCGACATGGAAGTGCATCGTGTACCTATTGAAAAATTAATTTACGTGCCTAGATAAGACTGACTTCTCACAATGCAATCACATACTAGAGCTGGGTACTTAGAATTCACCAGTTACTTGATACATGTGATTTGGTATATTATACATTGCAGCAGACGTTAAAAATAGTTCAACTTGGAATCTCCAAAATGTCAACCTAAATTTTTTAACTAGCCTGTCAGGCTTTTCAGTACCATATGTGAACTAGCCCGCATTAGGAAGTCTGTAGTCCCGGGCGTTGGGCTAGCGGATTTTTTAACCTCTGTAGCTGTGATCCGGGATCATCTTATCTTGCATTCTTTTCCTAGCAATACATTTCAGGACAATTTGTACATTAAAAAGGTTAAGAACCACCCTTCTATTGGAAGGATGGATTTATTCCACACCCTTGGGCTAAGATAATTTTCAAACTTGGTGAACCTCATTTTAGTTTATCATTTTGCACTTTTGTTGTCAGATTAATAGGTTCCTGTGCAGATATTTTACAAACATTGTTTCCAGTTAATAGGTTCCTGTGCAAGTATTTTACAAACATTTTTTTCAATCCATAAATGAAATTTCCTTTCGCACATTCTGTTTTAAAATTTAGTATGCAGGTATTTGTATCAAAACAAGATCGGGCTCAGTGTGGAAGTTATAATTATCCTGTTTCTTAAAAAAGAAACAGCCCATATTTGTATCAAAACAAGATTGGGCTCAGTATGGAAGTTATAATTATTCTGTTCCTCAAAAAAGAAACAGCCCATGATATGCTTCAGTGAAATTTAACCTGAAATAATATAAAACTGTTGTCTAGATTTCTATGGAGAATTATTTGAAGCTTGGATTTACCAGTGAAATTCTGACAAAATTTGTTTCTTATCAAAAGAAGTGATATTATGATTTATTCTTTGATTTCTTGAAGAAAGGCTGCTGTAAAAATTTACATTCAATTGACCTTGTAAATTTCAAAGAAATTGACATTTCAGATTTTTTCCCATCTGAAGATACACGAGAGCTTTTCTGACTCTCGTAATGATATTTTGCAGATTTAGATATAAATGGCCACATAGTCTAAACTTGGAACTAATTGGAAATTACCATTTTCCTTTCTCAGAAAAAAACAAGAATTGCTACACTTTCTAAAACCTTTATAAAACTCATGATTACAGAAGATCAAAGAATCTATGAGTGTTTGGCCTAATAACAGACGGTAGAAAAAATCTGATATGGATTTATATTTGAATGACCACTTAATTAATACAGATTTTTAAGAAACCATGATTTCGTGTCAGAAAATGAAATCAATAGATTTTTTTCTAAACTTCTGTAAAGCCTGTCAGTATAATGATCAGATCAAAGAAACAGAGACATTAGCCAGCTATTCATAGAATTTGTCACAATTGTATCTTTCACTTAATGAAATGATGCATGAATAGGATAAAGTGTTTGATGTCATGCCATAAATTTATTAACTTCTTTTCAATTATTTTTTTATATAAAAATGTACTTTTTAAGTCATAATTTATCTGATTTTGTTGATATGGAAGAAAAAGTGGATGTAATAATTACAGTGGGTTTTGGGCTGTCCTTGTATTTATATCACTTAGATTGGATAATTAGATTATGCAATACCTTACTGTAGAAGGAATAGGTGATCTCTGAAAAAGAAAAAAGTAATCCTAACAAAGCATACAATAAAGCAATTAATTACCTGTCAATACATAGTTGTATCATCCCCCTTTTCAGTGCACAGAAATACAGGTGTGACATTGCTGAAAGTGATGATAAACTCCAACAGCCAGACCAAACCACTGTGTAACTTATGTATAAAAACTGTATTACTTTACTTACATGACTCCTATATTATGTAACTTATTTTATACGAAGTATTATTTACATTTATATATTTCAGATTAATGCCAAGACAGAACTAGCTTTAAGATATAATGATATTTCACCGTTAGAAAATCATCACTGCTCAGTTGGTTTTGAGATTTTAGAAAAAAGACATTGTAATATAATGAGAAATTTTTCTAAAGATCAATACAAAAGGGTACGAGAAGGAATGATTAGGTAAGTATTTTTTTTAATTCCCAGTCTTAAAAAAAGTCTTCACTTTTCCAGTAAGAAAAAGATCTGTGCATCACATGCTTTTAACTTATAATGCAACAACGTCCATTGCCTTTAGGTATAAAGATAGTACTGTGAAATATGTCTTAATTTAAGACATTAGAACAAAATATTATTAGTGTGGAAATACAAATGTTTGGATGAAAGTATATTTCGCTTTAATAAATAAGATAATATATTATTTAAGTAAAAATTTGATAATGAAATGAAGTATTTAAATTAGAAATTGGAAACTTTTCTGCATTTCTGATTTAATTTATTGTCTATAGCATTCTTCAGTACATGTGGAAATAGGGAAATTTTTCTGTTTTTCAATTTTAATGTTTTTAGTGCTAGAGGTAAAAGCTTGCAAAAATGCTGAATCATGACGGTTTAATTGAAATATACTTTTCTAATTTATAGGTGTATCTTGGCCACAGATATGGCAAAACATAATGAAATACTCAACAATTTTAAATCCTGTACTCCGTCATTTGATTTTAACAACAAAGATCATAAAGCATTGGTAAGAGTCAGTATAAATATGGTAGATTAGTTATGGTGTAAATTGTACAAGAGATAGAAACACATATGATATGTTGATGTACATGTAACCCTGCATACTGTCTAAATGAATTGAAATCGAGTAATGTATCAAAAATCAGTCTAGTAAAATTATGCTTCTATGAAGGGGATAGGACAGCCCCATGATAAGCTTTGTGGGAAAAAAAACATTGTGGAGATTTATAATAAGGAAGTAATTAGCTGATTTGTGAGTGATGATTGTTGTTTAAAGATGAGTTGGCAATTTTAGCTATGTTGTGGTGAAAATAAGTTATACTGTATGATGTTCGTGTAAAGACTTTACTAGACAAGAACAAAGAGCTAAATTTGTATAGTGCTACATGTAGCTCACTGAAGTAACAACCCACTCAGACACATCATTCTGACACCAAGTATACTGTCCTTGTTTTTGATCCTTAATGCTGCAAGCGAAGAGATAAGTACTGTGCTTTCCTCCCTCAAATTGTTACAAATTCCCAGTTGACTTCAGTAGAAGTTAGTCATGGGATGATTAATGGGTAAATTAAATAGTGAACCTTGAGATTGTATATTTTTTTTGTTAAAATGCACAACAGAGTCCAGTACCAAATTATCAGTAATAAATTTTGAGTTACTAGCAATCACTGATTGATGAGTAGCTTTTACATGAAGTCAGTTTTAACAAGAGTCGTTGATTTCTGTTGGTTATACACATTGATCAACTTCATTTGCATCCATGTTCTTATATTTACACTTGCAGGGTTTGGAAGGATTTTTACAAAATGTGTTTTGGTCATTGCTTTTACAGCCCAATAAAATTAAATGTTGACAAAAATGCTGTCAATTGTTTATAAAGTATTTCATGCTTGTATAAGTGGTGTTTTCACCTTCACCTTAAAAATTGAAGAAAGTCAATAAATAGATGTCGTCATCACCCCATGTAGTGACAAAACACAGTTGTTTAACACTCTTGCTGAGAAGTGATAATTGATGTGAAATTACAATTTCATAGGGAAAAACAAATGTGAACCATTATACATGTCCTAATATATGTATGTAATTTGTTTCTAGCTAGACTTTTCAGTTTAAAGCATAGGGTCTTGTTTAAGGATGGCATAGGTAGTTAGGGCTTTTCCAGAAATGTTTGTATGGGGGGATTGGAAGACACTTCTAATAAAATTTAATGATTGAAAATCTGCCTGAAGAAGTATAGGACATAATCAATTAAAATTTTATGCATGGTGGGTAAAAATAAAAGGTGCCTTCCGAAACCCCTTTACATTTATTTCTGGAATAGCCATTAGTAATACATACTATTACAGATAACTAGCCATTTATTTGTTATGAATTCATTCTTGGGCAGATTTAAAGACTAAGATGCACTGATTCCAAGCTTGAGAAAGTTTACCATTTAATTCTAGGAGTAGTTTGTCTAAGTAGTCTGGCTTCTTTCGATAGCAGAACTGTTTGACAGTTTAGCTGAAATATTGTTAAAATGGCTTGAAGTTCAGCCAGACAAACAAACTGAAATAAGTAGACATGTGGTTATCAATTTTGGTTCACCAGATTTGCCATCTAATTAATTATTTCTTAATTGTACTGAAGCCATTGAAAACACATAGTCTAAAGCATATACATGTGAATAGTTGAAAGCATATGCAATTGAACCTTGCTATTTGGAGCTGTTATTTGATTTCATTTTGTGTTAACTGATTAATTGTGTAATTTAAATTTATCCAAGGCTACTAATGCTTATTAAGACCAGTTTATCACCCATTTTCAGTTAAAGCTTTTGGATGTATACTAAAATGTAATCACAGGTTTATGATGTTAATTAACCGAAAATGGACATGTTATCCCAGATAAACCAGTTATTCTCAGTTGAAGCTTTTGATTGTTTACTGAAACAAGTAGAATAAATGTCAATCAGATTCCTCTAATAGAAATAACACTTTTGTATTCATTTAGATACAGCAGAATTGTAATGTCATAAATGAATACTTAGTTCCTGGATGGACAAATGAATATGGAAAAGTAGGAATAGATACATGTTGAATTATTATAGATGATAGGAATAAAATAATTAAAATTGAAAAGTAAAAAAAAAC
>JAOXYI010000005.1:824742-842762 GCA_028566495.1 Lithophaga antillarum
TTATAAGAGAAATTAAAAAGAAAGTCTTGGGCTTTCTAAAATAAATTGTCGTCAATGCATAACTTTAGCCCGAGGGAATTTGAACAGGAAAATAATGAATTACACAGTTCATTTTCAGTTTTTTTCCCCTATAGATAAGTGATGCAAAATTAATTTTTTAGAGAGAAAATTCATTTGTGGGGTGGTCAGTTGAACATATCTTTTCTTTCATAGATCTGAATTGTAAGGAAATTTAATGGAGTGGCCATTTTGATTTTTTTATTGTTTTAGCACGTAAATTTGATCCTATACGGTTTTCCTATAGGAATTGTGATGTAAATGTTACGTTGTTAAAGAAAATTGCTTCTTTCAGTCTTGGTGCAACAGAAATTTAACCCTTTCAGCTACGGGATAGACGTAGATAATGTGAACACAAGAAACGGTAATTTGTAGGATCGGAGTTTCCACAAGAGAAAAAGAAAGTCATTGATCCATTGTATAAATTTTGTTTAATAGAAGGAATGTACAGACGGTAGGATTTAATCAAGACTGATCTGTTTTAGATTACACGACCTGTTTGTACAACATTAAGTAAAACTGCCGGACCATCCATCTTAGCTAGTATGTCTTAAATTGAATTTCCTTCTGTATTGACTAAACATATTATGGGAACAATAAGAAACTTGGATGCAACAGTATTTTAGCCTTACACCATGTTATTGCGAAGAAATGTGGCTGCCATTGATAGGTACCTCAAGTGACTTGGTAATTGAAAATTAAAAAAAGCAATAATTTGCTAGCTGATAAATTTGTAGAATTATCGGAATGGTCTACAAAAGGCCGATTGTAATCCAAAATTACTTACTGGAAAAATTGTATGGCAGTTATTGAATAAAAACCTATGGTAAAATTGCCTTGTAAAATCTTATTAGTAATATAGATTTTGTGATACAATGGACGTTCTCATTTCATAAGCTGTTATACATCGAGGCAAAACTTTTACCGCATCATAATAAAATGGATTTGCAAATTAAATTAGTGAATTTCACTTTGTTTCTGTTTGTTTCTCATTTCCAAGGGAAATTGTTGAAGATTGACAACTTGAGGGTTTGAAGAAAGAGATAAAGTGGATGAAATCTATAATAATTAGGAATACAGGGAAATAAACAAGATTGAAAACATGGTGCTAAAATATAGTAATACGTTTATTAAATGAATTTCAAAATGAATTAGAAAAATTGATTTTGAAATTGTCTTGCTTTCTTCAGTAAAGTAGCCTGTGTAAAGATTTGGATGGGATAGATGTACAGGAATGGACTGAAAGGAGGGATAACAATACATCAGTTAAGAATGGCAGAATGGAAAGAAGGATTGAAGGATGTCAGGGGTTTCAAAGTGACATATTTGAGGATAGATTTTCCAAGACTGGAGCAAGGTTTTACATGGATCAACAATACTGAAATGAGCGAGTCTACTAGAGAGATACTGAATTGCTGTAGACCTTATAACTGAAATAGGGAACTTAATATACCCTATTCCCCTCAACAACATGACCACCTGGAAAAAAAGTCATGTATTTTATCTTGATGACAGACCTACCATTACACCTTTTTATTTGCAATTTATACATTTTTCCTTTGATCTCACATACTGATATTGTCAATATCTTCATACTGTGCGATACAGAAAAATATCAGACATTGTTATGGGCGACATGAGCCCAATTGGGCTCACTGCAATACTGTTAATAATTTCCATCTCGACCTTCAAAACTGCTGTTATTCTGTATTTCTCATCTACGTCTGAAACTCTTTATAATGTACGTTATATGTTTAACAGACAGTTTCGACATGAGAAGAATGGTGAAATTATTATTACATTATTGTTCTGTATTGATACAGTGTATTGGAGGTTAATTTAATAAAACAGCATAAAAATTCTTCCTCATTCGATTATTTTAGACACTGTATATCTGTTCATGCTCAGATTGTTAAATGGTAACTAGCTCTAATGATGGTGTCTAGTTCTGTGTGTTGAAGAAATTGGTTTTACAGTACACAAGAGGCTAAAAGTGCTTAACCTTTGCACTGATGATAAAGCTGTGCCTTTGATATCATAAGCTTGCTGTAAATAAGGTCCCAAAAATAAGCTTAAACTCTGATGATGTTTAGTGCTGCGTGTGTTTGGCAAAATGGTTTTGTAGTGCAACAGATGGCCAGAGGTGCAAGTTTTAGGATAGAGATGTATAGATGATGACCCAAAGCAACCATTAGCAGTGATAGTGTCTAGCTCATTGTGTGTAAGGGGGGACTTGTGTAAAAAGTACATCAGGGTGAAAGAGCATAGCTTTTGCTTTAGGATAAAGCTGTAATGTTTCTGATAGTCAAAGCTGTCTCATACAAATGGTCAAACATAACCATTGTCTAGATATTGGTGTCTAGCTCTTGTATGTGTTAGGAAAATGATTTTGTATTACACAAGGGCTGAATGTAGTTAACCTTTGCTTTGAATGATATAAATTGTGCTTTTGATACCACAAGTTTGGCAGATATAAGGTCCCTAAAGTAAATGTAGGCTTTGATGATGTCTAACTTATTGTATTGTATGTTCTGAAAAATGATTCTTAAGTGGCTGAATGTGGTACTGATTTTAATGGAGATTATAATTTCAATTAGGTAAGGTCCCAAAAGAAGCAGTGAGCAGTTGATGGTGTCTAGCTCAGTGTATTAAGGGAAAGTGGTGTAAAGTACATCATGTTGAAAGAGCATCAGGCCTTTACTTTAAGATAAAAACACTTTCATTTTTGATAGCAGAATCTGTCGCATACAATATTCCAATAGTAAGCCTTGTCTTTGATAATGCTGTCTAGCATCTGTTTGTGTTGGAGAAGGTTATTTTGTATTATGCAAGGGCTGAAAGTACTTAACCTTTACTTTGAATGCACATAAAAGCTGTGATTTTGATAGCTCATTTTTATGGTCCCAGAAGTAAGCTTATTCTGTGATGATGTCTAGCTCATTGTGTGTTAGGAAAAAATTTTTGTCACCTCTACAAGTGACTGAAGTTGATACTGTTTTTGATTGAGATTATGATTTTTCTTGGGTCCCAAAAGTAGTCTGGTGTCTATCTTAGACTCTGAGGGGAATTGTTTTATAGTACATAAGGGATGAGAATGCTTAACCTTTGCTTTTAAGTTGAAGCTGTTTTTCTGATGGGAAACATAAGCCCATATAGATAAGGTCCAAAAGTAACCTAGATGCCTAGCTCAGATTGCTTGGGGTTGGGAAATACAGTATGCAAAAGCCAGATTGTAGTTAACCTTTGCTTTTGAAAAGAAAATTGTATTTGGAAGGTGCCTAAGTAACCTTTGATAATTATGTCTAACTCACTGTGTGATTTATATTACACAGTGTCTGGTAGTGTGTTATGTTTGTTGTGAAGATGAAAGCAGTAGCTTACAATTCCTCCTATCTGCAGTAAGACTTAGCTATTTTACAATAATTTGATCTGTGGAAGTTTGGCAGGGGTTTTTGCAGTAGATTAAGTTATTTTGTATGTATATTTCATATATCTTTTTTTCCAGGTCAAAGGTAAAACCACAAGCAAAGGCTGGGGTGACTTCAGTGATTCTTTACAGATAAAGGATGGTGACAACAATTTAGGTGAGTGTTATGAATCTTGTACGAAAAACATCACCGGTAAGCCAGTTATTTCCATTACGTTTCTCACACCATCACCCATGGGTGACTTCAGAGGAGAACTGTGGTACTCAGGAATATTTCATGAGGCAATCTCTATTGGTTCCAACACATTTTTGTATTGAAAATAAATACACATAAATCATATTCTACTAGAACTGGAAATTGGTTTACACTTCTTTGGTACAATATTCAGATAGTAAATGAAAATCTGTGGTTTTGTAACAAAAATTCACTTTTTATTGCTGATTGACCAGTAAAGAAAATTTGAGTGTTGTTATGTTGTTATGGAAGATCAGTTATGGAACAACGCTGAAATGAAAGCTTTCATTTGAAGTGACCCATGGATGGAGTAAGGAATGTAGTGGACACAACGGTGGGTTACCCAGGATGCACGAAAAATTGAAAATAATGATATTATTATCCAAGTTATATAGAGAAAGACTAAAATGTAATGGAATGATGCTCTGATTCCTGTTAGTTGTCTTGAAGTAACTGTGAATATGTAATATTGGAAAGGCATCCAGCGAAAGACTATTCATTAAGGTTCTAAAATGAAAAGAAAAACAGGTAATGTCTACAGTCAGGATAAAAGCACTAGAAAGAAAACACTGCTGAAAACAAAAACAACCACTGAACATCGGAGTCCTGACTTGGGACTGGCACAAAAAATGTGGCGGGGTTACACTTGTCTATGAGATCTCATTTGATTGATGTATAGCATCACCTTCAGCAATACCTCACTTATGTCATGGTGGGGAAGACTTGAGCAATAAAGAGAAACATTAATATTGGGTAGGCTTTTGGCATAAGGAAGAATTTCGACTGCTGCTAAGGAAAGGAATGTAACAGCTTAATTCTGCCCTGGTCTACAGAGCCTGTTTCTAACATTCTGCTAAGGAGTCCTTGATATACCTATAGTGTGTCATTCTTTGAGCATGAACCTTCGATTTGCTGTCCCCATCTGACTTAGAGCAGTCCATTTATATATTGCCATGTGAAAATTTTCTTGTAGACATATTTTAGCTTTTTAAGAATTTTTATGCTGATTGTGATAATAGCAACTATCTTTAATGTTTGGCAGGAAATGCAAAGTTATGTTTTTTGTTAATTAGAAAAACTAGTAAATAATAAATATATGATGACGGATATTGGCAGTTAACCATGAAAATATGGCAAAAATATGACATTATTGTCAACATTAGTGTATTTATACATCTTGTGGAAGAAGAGTTTACAAGTATGTCAAGAGCAGTTTCTCTTTCCTAATTAATTGTTTGTACTTAAAACAGGTATCTTCAGGTTTTTGGAATCATTCTTTGTTTTGCCTTATGTGCTTCTCGGTTTTCTCTTTTTAATAGTATCAATTCGTATATAATGACTGAAATATCACATACATCATGTTCATTTCACTTTCATCCTGTTCATTTCACTTTCATCTTTCATGCATAACTTCAAATTTTAATATTATGATATCCAATTTTAAAGTGCTACTATTAAATATATTTGATGGTAAGTTCAAATGATATTCAATCATAAATACATTTATGTTGCAATCTTGGCATATATGAAATTTTTATCTATTAATTTATTTCATCAATATAAATTCTGAGTTTAACAAAAAAATTATTGATGTGAAATATTAAAAATTGTCAAACACATGTAAAAAGCATGTGCAGCTGTCATTGCATTACAAGAAAATTGTTTTTAATGTTACTTTGTGCAAATTAACTGTGGCCAGTTGAACTCAAAGCCTTCTTTACTAAAGTACACAAAATTCACTGCAAAATGTTCATTACTCATGCAGATATGGAATTCATGCAACAAATGGACAGACAATTGTCACATTAAATGCAGTACACACATTTCAGTAATAATCAGAAAAAATGATTAGCTATTCATGGTTAATGTTTATTTTATGGAGGTAGGAAAAAAATATTCATCAGCCAAAAAATATACTTGAGATTTGGTGCTCTGCCATTTACTGACATCAACATTAAGATCGGTAATTTTTTTGTTGGGGTAGTGAAAATAGGCTAAAAAGAATTTATGTAAGATCTGTTCAGGTCCGTTCAGTTTGTTAGTCCTATGAACTGTTGCTGATTTGATAAATATGAAGTATGAAGTGAACAAATACGAGATGCTTACCCTGTTGACGCATCTAGTCTCACTCCATTCTGGAATTCAAACAATCCCAGATGTTTGCGCACTTGGATATGTCATGGACTTATCCAAACTTATTATGGTATACTACATAGCATATAAATTTGGATAAATTTACATACACATACAACTAGTAATTAACAAAATATGTAGATATTTCTGGTGACACACTCAAAGATGTAGGAAGCAATTTTAGGCTAACGATAAGGCTAAATATTTGGGGAGGGGTGTAAAGTGGCCTGTGAAAAATGTATACAGTATCTTCGGAGCTTACCTTTCTTGGACTAATCACATGTATATAATCGTCTTCTTTTGATCCAGTCAAGTTAAATTGTTGCAGTTTTCATGTCTAATATGCTGTTTGTAGAAATAGTTTGAAACCTTTTTGAAATTCGAAGTAGTGTTTTGAAACCTTCTGCTTATTTAAATTCAAAAGAAAAATGGATTTCATAGAGTTAATATAACAATTTATTTGTGTATATTTCAGTGAAAACAGAACTGGAACAACCTATGCCTTCTGTTGGTATTATCATCGGCTCCATTATAGCAGTGTTCCTGTGTATGTCTATAGCAACTATTATGATTATAATTCTCCTCAAAAGGTATGAAAACTTATTTTCTCCCCTCGTTACATATCGTTGACATAGTTTTTCAGCAAGACCTCTTGGATGTGCTTTGTACATGAAAATACCATTACAGGTCTGTCCAAAAAACACTTGTGATGAAAACTCGTGCTTTTTCAAAGCATGAAAATTTTTCGTAATATTGTAAGAAGCTGAAGATTATTTTGATAACATCAGTTCAGGAAAGGTTGAAAAACATTTCTTATTTCATCTCATTTGCTGGAAATCCATTAAGTTATTTAATTATGGGAAGAAATAGCCATTTCAACTTCCCATATATCTTGATTGCATGCCCTAAGTTTGAACTAAAAAAGATATTATCAAATAGAAGAAGTTCTGTCAAAAATCACAAAAAGACAATACCACCAACAGAGAGACAAGATATTCTCACTTGTACCTGTCTTGTTAATCTGATTTTATAGATTTCAGTTGTGTAGACATTTTTTTTAATATCTCTGATATTCAGCACACAACAAAATGAAAAATTTTTACTTTTCAAGTGACATTATGCTTGACCCTAAATTATGGGTTTACATGCTCCATGCCAAGACTTTATATTAAAAAATAACAAGCATGTGTATATTAGTTGAATCATATTTGAAAACTTGATACTTTAAATATGTATTTTAAATTGAATTCTACTTGACGTAAATATTTGGCATATTTAAATGGATTTATTTATTTTACTTATAGTTATTGTCTAAGAAAGATAACTCTTGTAGAAAAAGATGCAAAGCATTTACAACAAGGTTGATGATTTTTAAGGCATTTGCTGTGTATGAATGCTAATAAGAACAAAAATTTATTTTATTTTTCAGAAATCGTCCACAGTGTAGTGAGACAAAGGGAGGTGACTGTGATACTCTGCATTATGGCCAAGGTGAGGGTAAGCACATATCACACTATACTAATTTGACACTTTTGTGATTCCATGATATATCCATTCATAAAAAGCTTACATTATTGGTATGACAAAAGATATATCGTACAAGTGAAACTTCGTCGCAAAAAATATTTTGTAACAAAATGTAGACTGGGAATGATTACAGAGCCTGTAAGTTGAACTGGTTCCGATGATCATTTTAAAAGTTTTCTGAAAAAAATCTGAGCTTTATTCCTAAGTGTTTGATAGATCTGATAATTTCCAAGTTTTCAGTTAAAAAATTCCTGTACTATTGGATTTTGGGGCATATCTGTAGAAGTTTCACTTTAAACTGTATTTTGTAATCATTGTTAAATTTATGTAACCAGCTACACCTGTTGTATATTTGGATATGTCATGAGAAATTTACTTCAAACAGTTGAAAGCTTTCTTAAAACACTGATTAATGAACAAATTGTGAAAATGCAAGGCACATCAAAATTTCAACAGTGTTTTCACAAAAGTTTTAGTCTTAAACACAAATAATGAATAACAAAAGGTGAAAAATAGACTTTATTGTAAATTTTGTACATGTTATGTTGTACATTTCACATGACATTTACCATTTTTGAGAGTAACCTACAAATACAAGTTGATAAATACTGAGATATAACATTTAGTGTGAATTAGCATGCATAAGAATGCACGAATGGGTCTATTTGAATGATGCATTTTTCTGTGGTATTTTTGTATGGAGATGTCTTATGGACTTATTTCACCAGAATTTTTGTATGTAAATAACATTTTACAGTTTGACTGTGTAAACTTTATTTTAACGTTTGACATTAATTAACAATTTAACAATTTATTTTGGTATTTTACTTTGCGTGCATGTAGTCTATTGTAGGAGTTTAGAAACATTTGATTAATGTGTATGAACTTTAAAGAAATTAATTTAACAGAGTTTAATTTCTTTTTAATTCATTTAATGATAATGTTGTTGTATTTCAGTGTAGAATTAATTTAATTTTATATATGTTTTTCAGTCTGAGCTAAAAACCATTTAATTTTGCTTTGTATGGCATTTGGCTGCTTGCGCATTTTATGTTAGACGTATTGCTTTACATTATAAAGTATATTTTATAATAAAGCATTAACGGAATGACCTTCTTATATATTTCCTGTTCCCTTACCCTTTCCCTGTGTAAAATCTGCCATGATTGCCTCAGCTGCTGAATTGGCGATATGTTTGAAATGGTTTGGATATTGTCTAAGCATGTCTGTTGAAGGGTTTTAGGTTAGTTACAGGTTTTATGGCAAGCTTGGTTTTAGGGACATGTGTTTTTTATTTGAAAGTCATATTTCTTTAATTTGTAAATTTTTATAGAAGGCATACTGACAGTTTGGTGATGCCTGTACATGAGTATACTTAAATGTATGTTAAATTATCTTAAATCACTATCAGTAATGAATTTCCTAGAGAAAAAAGAAAATCGTTTCATGAATACTGTTTCAGATGTAGACATGAAACAGAAATATCTGACACTAATTGAATTCTAAGGACAGTTTTAGTAGCCTGCCATAAATCCTGTATCTTTCAGATTGAAGCATGATTTTTATGGAGATTTTGTCTGATGATCCATTTCCCATTTTCGTTGATGCGGCCAGACAAATGTATCTACAAAATATAAAATAACGATTAAAGTCATGCAAATTTTGGAATAGAAAAAGATCGAAAGGAAAAAGTGTAACATAAAAGTATATATCATTACTTTAGGACTGACTCATTAACTGTTTTGTTTATTCCAAATTGATTATATATAATGCATAAATTATCCTGGTCACTTTTTTTGGTGCTGTTTTACTTTTAAAATATCAAGGACAATGATTGTTGGGATAAAATGTAGGCCAGTTCGATTTTGGCATTCTGACCCTTTTGTTTCCCAGTATAAGAGGCCAGAGAGACATAATAAGAGGCAAGCAAGACATAATAACAATGTAACATATTTTATACCTCATTATTAATAGCAGTAAAGTGAAATTTTAGCCATTACCTTTTGGAATTACGAGCCGAAAAATTGAGCCCCTTACAGGTTACTGAAAAAAACTTAAAATCTAGTGACAAACTAAATACTGTATTCGCACTTGTTTGGTTACGCTAAGCAACAGCTTTTTGTTGCTAATCATTTTATTCCTGTTTGAAATTGGTAGTGAAGAAGAAGGACTCTAAATCATTCGTAAAAAATATGTTGAAATAATTATCTACATAAATTTTAAATCTGAAGTTGGGGGGTTTAAAAAGAACCAAGATTTATACCCAAATAAATAGTATGACTGTCCAGTCCCCCAGCCCCCAAAAAGAAAGAAAAAATATTCTAAACCATGACCAGAAAGCTGAAAATTTGACCTAATTCAATGTTTTTCTTCTTGTGTCACTGTATTGGAAAGTTAACCTCCTGTGATTTTAACTAGAATATGTCCAGAGAATTTGTTGCATGGTTTACTCCTCCCGAATAGAATATCATTTTAGATAATTGATTGAATGACAAGTTGTATGAACTGATTGAAAATTTGTTTGAGGGTTTGTCAATGAATGTTTGAATGTCAGTCTGTACAAATAGAGTAAAATTTTGTTTGGGTGCCTCATGTAATTTTTCAGAGATTTGTATTTTGACTAGCTGTGATCACATTAACACAAGTAACACCTGCTGGTTCTGTTTTGTAGTTGTTCACTGCCCCCCACTGGAGCCCCACATGAATGGTGGTTGTAAGTAATTTCTGTATGGTAGATCGTAGGCTACTAATGTCACATGATAATCACATGATGTATATCACATTACTAATATTCTATATTTAGAGATATATGTATTCTGTATTTTCTGATGTTTAGAGTGTGTAGAAGTCTTTCTGGTTTGTTAGTAGACAAATCAGTATCCTTGATGTAGTTTGAAAAGAAAATATTTGAATATTTGGAGACATCAGTTTGCGATTTTACGTTCACAAAATGAGAGTACTTGCTGTTTTTCATAGAGGCTAGGTAAAAGCAATATTTGTGACTGTAAAATCTAGAACTGATGTAGGCAAATATTCAAATGCAGCATACTTGTCTCTAATTCTAATGCAAAACTCTGAAGATCTTTTAGATGAAATTTTCGTAAACTAGAATGTTATTTGGTATTAATTTGATGTCATGCAGTCAAAATTACTTTTCTGTCTACTTTTCAGTAGAATCATCATTCAGAAATGATTTAGTGCTTCAATAGTGATCTATTCTTGTTTCATGTGGTTAACATATATTAGAATGATGTTGGTCATGTTTGTCAGCGAAAATTATACCATAGCTATCTTTGAGGTTTGCCTGCAAGAAGAGAGTTCGAATAAGAGAAGGAATGTTGTGTAGAATGTGTAGAGTTGTGTTGAATGTAAAATAGTCCATTATTGTTTAATAATTTCAGCAGTTAGAAAACTCCTTTTTCCTATAATGATGCCAAACACGGCACAAATATATTATTTTTGTCCTTTCTTTTTATAGCTTGATATATTTTGCTGTTCAGTATTGTTTTCATCTATATATATTCTTGGCTTTAAAATGTATAAGACTTAGCATGTAGTTCTTGTATACATAGAAATATTGCTGCCATCTTTATGTCTGAAGATTCCAATTTTCTAATTTAGTTCAGCCTTAATTCTCCAGATAAGCACTACTGGAGCATTATAAAACATTGAAATGCATACCCTAGGTCATTAGAATTGATATTAGTGATATCTTAAGAGACCTTAGTGGCCAAGTAGTAAAGATAATTAGATGTGTATACCTGTATAGGCGATCGCCATAGATTTTGTAAGCATACATTCTTCCACATGTAAATTTCTGGTTAGCAGGAATATTCTAGTGTATTTTTACCAGGATCGGTAACATGCTAGTGCCTTTTTTCCATTGGAATTTAAAATTACAAGGACTTTTTATCTCGGAAAGTACATGCTACACACAAATTTACATCCAATCAGAAAGGAATTTTGTGTCAGAAAAATTTAACTGTTAGGTGCGCCTTACTCGTACCTTATTTGATAAAGTTTACAATTTACTTGCCGAAGTTTGGTGGTTCTTTATGTGTATTCTGTCAACCCTCCGAGTAAAACTGGTTATTATGATATGGCTGAAAAGTTTCTGAAAGTGATGTAAAACCCTATTCAGTTAATCAGTCATTATATTCATACGTGCATAGGGTATTGCCTTATTAATATATACAAGTTTTCTAAAGAATTCTACTTTGTATTACTGTTAGCTGATGCAGAATTAATCATTGTAATTTCTTGACAATTTTGTTGCATTGAATAGTGAAAAAAAGAAACACTCTAGAAGAATTTATAGAAGTTAGGTATATTAAATGGAAACTAACAGATCTTTCCATAAGAGAATGTTAAAAAGCTAGGATACCAAATATCGGGAATTTTTTGCACATGTTTAATTTTTGCTATATTAGCGGACAAGGAAAGCCATGAAAATTATACCTCATGAAATATTCCCTCTGAAATCAATATGACACCGCGAAAATTTTACGTAGTGAAAAAATTTTACTTGACTGTTTTTGCCACATATCGTGAAAAATCCCTATGGGGAAATATCTCGATATACGGTATCTTCCATGACTACAGGAAATCATGTCTTCTCTCTTAGTTGAGTGCTGCAGCATGAGGGTATACAATGACCTCCTTCACGAGTGCAAGATTTCCTGATCTTCAATTTTAGTAATATAAAAGAGATCTATTTTCTTTGGTAAAGTGTGTTCAAAATATCAAACATACTATACACACAGGTATGGATTTCATTTTAACATCATTGAATTCCTGATGTTTCATGTCCTAACCAGCCTGTCTTAGAGAGTGTCACAAGACCCTGGCTTCTATTGGCTGCTATACAGGGAACCACAAGAGAAATGTATTTCCTGTGCATGGATGCTGTTTTGGCTTCTTTTATTTATGATTGATACTTTAGTATTATTTGGAGGAAGATATTCCATATTTAAATTGAAATAAGTCTTTAGATATTTCCAAATCTGGCATTCCTCAGTGCAAATTTTCTTTTTTCAGTCTGAACATTTGGCTTGAATTATTTTCCCAGGAAACTATAAACTGTTTCAGATGAGGAGGCCAGGACTAGACTTTTAAAAGACTGCATTTATTTTTAAAAACAAAAATATTTTTGCAAGGGAAAACATATTTTCCCAAGTTCTTTAAACTTAAAAATAAGAAAAGGAGAAAATCAATTTGGACTGAAATATTTACACTGACTATCTGTGATTGTAGTTTGAAAAAAAATCTTTCTTAAATCCATAAAGTTACATATATCTGCAAAATATTTATCCATATAATAATAATGCTAACATAATCCTAAAAATGATGTGGCAGCATGTGACCAATAAATCATTCTTATATCATAAACACCTTATGTTGAATTAAGAGGCTCTGGAATAAGTTTGAGGTAAATCTTATGATTTGTCATCATACATGTAGGTTGGAAGATTCAGATAAATAATGTAATGCTAGCTACTGATTCGTCAAGCTTTATCGAATGCAACGTATGAATATATGAGAAGACCAGGGAAATAGCCAATTTTTAACTTTTTGGGAAATGAGAGTAACATTTTTTTTCAATAAAAAAGGATTAAAAACAGGAAATAAACAAAACTCATCATATGTTTTGTCTGAAAAAAGGGGCAAGGCCAGGTCCCCTGTCCGTTTCTGAGGGCTAACATTGATCAAGATGTGTAAGGACCACCTCCCCACCAAAAAGAAGTATGATCATTTTTTTAGCATTATTTTGATAATGTTATCAAAAAGTATAAGACTAACACTTTGGGTGTGAACCTTTTAGGTCTGGCAAACATGTTCTTTTCTAGTTGTTCCCTGAAAAGAAATACTATGTGAGCTGTTGTGCAAGACAATGAATATCAGCCCTTTAAATCTAAATTTATCTGAATTGAAGGAGGATATGTTTCCACTGAAAAGTTGGTGGTTTAATGATATTATAACACAACTTTAAGAAAACACACTTTTTTCACCATTTACCAAATTAAATTAGTTCGGACTGTTTTTATTGCAGAAATTCTATAAACATTTGAAATTCAGAAGAAGCTCAATAGTTCCCCATAAGCCTTATATTTATGGCCTTAAAGATATGAGGATTTGATGAATTTAAATCTATTTTGAGAGAGAAGCCCTGGAGAGTATTGGTATTACAATTCATTTACAAATGCCAAATGAGGTTATCTCCTCCTGTTTTATTGTACGTTGTGTTTCAAGTTAATGACGATTCATTTAAAAGATATGGTAAAATTCTGGTTGTGAATTCAATACGTGCATGAGGAATCAAAACTTAACGACTTCAAAATGATTTTATTTGTGACAGAATGAGGCTTTGTAACCTTCAAAGCCCATTTTCCCCGGTCGAAAGTTTAATATGGACGGTGAATAATGTTAATCTTTCTCGCGCATCATTACCCAATTTATTTTGCATGTAATACATTTTCACTGTTGAGCTATTTACATTTTCTCTCCGTCTTTGAAGTCTGCGCAATCAAAAACATTGAAAACAAAAGACAGAAGTTGACGATTATTGATCGACGTAGAAAAACGCTAGCAGATCTTGATATTAAGTGAAATACCGATACTAAAACACAATGTGAAAAAAGCATTATGGTAATATAAAATGTAGAATTATTTAGAAATCGCCATGCATTGCTATAATGTAGCCATTAATCACCGATGTTGCTTCGCTTATAATGTTGCTTTGTAGTTGTAATAATCATGCTTGAACGAGGTATTTTGTAATAAAATTTTTGTATTTGGAGGTTGGGAGCACTTTCCTTTAGAAATGTAGCTTATGTTCAGTGTTCAAGAAAAAATCCTTCCTGTATAGAGAAGAGATCTCTAACCGAGGAGAAAAATGCATCATTCAATTTACTATGTTGTATAAACAATTTATATATTAAATATGATGAATTAATGATCCGATACTGAAATTTTAATAAACATCACAAGGGAAGGATAAAAGGTCGTTAAACTGCAAAATGAAACTTTCAAGAAATAGAATGTGGTAGTACTGATGAGGCAGAAATGTCTTTCTGTAGATCTCTGGTCCAAGACTTTTTCAGGAGCTGGGGGGTAGTGGCAGTACTGAGTCTGAGCAGTAGGAACTAATCAAAATTAGTTATAGACTAAATAGAAAGTTTTATGAAGAGAACCAAGTACTTTAAATGTATATTTTTGCAAGTTTGTTGTGCTATTTTAAAGTTTGGAATTAAATATTTTTGTTTGCTATACTACTGAGTCATTTATATATATATATATATATATATATTGGGGGGTATCAATTTTTGTGGATGTCACAATATGTTTTTTAACCAAAAAAGACATCAAAACTGTTACATAGAAGAAAAGCCTCCTGAAATTTCAAATCCCATGAACTAGAGTTCCTTTGAAACCAGAAAAAACTTACGCTCTTTAGATTAAGCACATTCGTAATGCATAACTGTTGTGTGAAAGATATGTAAAAAATTTTATTTTACAGTTTTGCTTGCTAAATTTTTGGAAGTAAATTGTCTCAGTGTCTGTGTTAATTTTCAGTGACAATGCCCCTGTTCACACCTCCTGGCTCGGTGAAGACCTATGTTGATCCACACACATATGAAGACCCTAACCAGGCTGTGAGGGAGTTCACCAAGGAAATTGACAACTCGCACATTGTTATAGAATCAGTCATTGGAGGAGGTACGAGATTTACATTGGAATGGACATTATTTTTTTTGGTTATTTTCTTTGTATTTGTTTCTTTTGCACTGAATGGCAATGTTTGTGCTGTGTAACTGTGAGATATTTGGTATGTTTTCATGAAACTTGGTAATGAACTACAGCACACTAAAATCAGTTTATTTTTGGAAAAGTGCTCTACATATATATACTGGATTGTAGTATTGTGTTCTTGCATATCCAGATGTTAAAGCGTTCAAGAAACTGTATAACAGAAAGTGCATCTTAGTGGTTAACTGTAACAAATAAGAAGACGTCAAAGAGAAAACATACAGTTTTTCTTTAGAAAATTTATACTCCATTCTTGAATAGAAAATTTAATTAAAGGTTCATGTGATATTTTTCAAACTTAAAAATTTCATTTCTGTGTTTTAATTTTCAATTGAAAAATTGTTATTTTAGGGGAATTTGGTGATGTATGTAAAGGAAAATTAAGAATTCCAAGAAGGATGGAGATGTCTGTTGCCATCAAAACTTTAAAACAAGGAGCCACAGATAAAAATAGATTAGAATTCCTGACAGAAGCCAGCATCATGGGACAGTTTGATGATCCTAATGTTATATACCTAGAAGGTGTAGTTACAAAAAGTTAGTATTGGTCACAATACATGCAGAGCTTGATGCCTAAAAAACAAGCAGATAAAATTGTAATAGCAAGTCATACTTAACTGGTCATTTTCTGTTTGAGAAGTTTTGAGTATTATAATGAAGTCAAAGTTAAGAAAAAATGTTCTGAGCAATTAGATTCTCAGTATAAAAATAGTAACTGCTAGTCATCTATACTATTTAACTACCCCATATGACTTTTGGATACTATAAGTGAGAAAGTTCTTGCTTGGGTGTAATTTTTTCTTATTCATTAAAAGCATTAGAATTCCACCACACTAATTGTATCAACAATATATGGATTGTTTAAAAATTTATAGGTGTTTTTGTCTAATATCAATTACAGTACATCATTCAAGTGCAAAAATTATGCCCAGGCAAAAGGTTTTTGAAAGAATTATCATGTTTACTGACAACAATCTTTTTAAATAAATCTTAGTAACAATCAGCAAAAGTGTAACATTCTAATTCCATTTTTGAATGTGATCTTCCTTATACAAATATGTGTAATTTCAGGTCATAAATTTCACCTTTTCATTCTTTCTAGGTCATCCAATTATGATAGTCACAGAATATATGTCAAATGGTTCTCTTGATACATTCCTACGAGTAAGTATGAATGTTGTTTCTCATTAAATTTTAACAGGATCAGTCTCGCAATCTGTTGTACATGATTCTTCAAAATGACTGAATGAGAGAAAGTTGTTTTTCGTTAGGTTCTTGGAGGCTGTACAGGAAGAAGACTTTGAAACATCAGCGAAATAAATTAAATAAAAAAATATGAAAGAGATGATGATTAAACACTATTAATTTCGGAAGATATTGTGCAGAATTTAGAAACTTTATTGAAAATAAACTCAGTTTGACTGATATTAGCATTTTCCATGAAAATGGTTTTCTACCTTTATTGGTGGTTCAGCATTTGCTTGTGTGTTCATCAATTAATTTTCAGTTTGGAAGTTGAGAGAAAGTTTTACATTTGTTAGACAAACTAGAATACTCCATTACACATTTTTCAAGCAGAAGTAAACGCATTTAGATATTTGCGGTGTCATACAACATGAAAAATTGCAGGCAATAAATTTTTGAAAAGCAGAGATATTGATCGGATCAAGTCGAAATTAGAAATTGATTCCAGTGACCTCGCATAAAATGCCGAGGATTATCATCCTATCCATACATCATGACACCAAAGATTGCACTAATTAAGCTCCAAATTAGACCCCGCTCCCCTTATCCCTTTTCTGATCTTATGCCGAGTTATTTAATGTTCTCAAAAAGTCATTTTTCTTGATGACTAAGGACATTTATTTTCCCTGATTTTTAATTAATTATTAACCTCTTTGAGCCGCTGCTAATAATTTGTCGGGTTTTGTCAGCTTAATGTTGCCTTCGACACAAATTAATAAAATAAAAATATGAATAAAAATGTAGTTATTTGAGTTTCACTGCAGTTGATTGTCATGAAATCTGTTTACGCTAATTAATTAAAAAGTTTAATATTAATTAGAAATGTGAAAATTGGTAAAAGTTTTGATTTCAAGATCTGTGAGATAAAGAGAATAAAATATAAGTAAGAGTGTGTGTTAGGAATGTTTCAGTTAGTTCATTTGTATTGATTTTAGAAAATGGATTGTCTAGTCTTAATTTCACAAGGGAAATAAACAAAACATGTGACAAATTTTCTGTCATAGAAATGATAAACCAAATTAAATAAGTGCATTTCACAGTGGCACAAAAGGAAATTTTATTGTTTTTATGTACAAAAAAAGTCCAGTCAAACTAGAATATGGAAAGATTTTATGTAGAAGTAAAGTTGTACTAAAAGTAGAGCAGTTTGAATCATGTTCCAACAAATTAACTCAAGAAATGATAAATTGAATTAAATAAATGCATTTCACAATGGCACAAAAAGAAATTTTATTGTTTCTTAATATAAAGTGTACAGTCAGACCAAAGTAGGGAAGGATTTTATGTGGAAGTAAAGCTGTCCTAAAAGTAGAGCAGTTTGAATTGTGTTAATTTGAAATTACCTGCTTTGGAAAAACAAAAATATGTAAACTTGCTTTAAAAAAGAACATGTTCAAACAATCTGGTATATTATATGTTCTTTAAAATAAGCTTATTTTTTTGTTTAGCTGGAGTTTCCTCTGCCCCTAACACTGTTCCAATGTTTTCTTGGGGGTAGATGTGGTAGGCATAGATTTTTAGCTCACCTGACCCGAAGGGTCATGTGAGCTATTGCCATCACTTGGCGTCCGTCGTCGTCCGTCGTCCGTC
>JAOXYI010000005.1:850042-861860 GCA_028566495.1 Lithophaga antillarum
TTGGGTTCATCAACCATATTTCATAAAGATGATCACAAATGTATCATTTACTGGAAGTTTGGTAGCAATTGGCCCTTAACATGATTTTTCAGAATTTTTTTATTGAAATTTTTTCTCTAATTTTCTATTTTTAGTAACGGTGGCAGCCATGTTTGATGATAGTTGGGGTCATCAACCGTAAATCTTAAAGGGGATCATAAATGTATCATTTACCAAAAGTTTGGATTGGCCCTTTACAGGATTTTTCAGAATTTTTTTATTTAATTTTCTATCTTTAGTAATGGTGGCAGCCATGTCTGTTGTTGGTTGGGGTCATCAACCATAATTCTTAAAGGAGATCATAAATGTATCGATTACCAAAAGTTTGGTAGCAATTGGCCCTTTACAGGATTTCTCAGAATTTCTGATTGAAATTTTGTCAAATTTTCTATATTTAGTAACAGTGGCCCTCTTCGTCCGATCAGCATAAAACGAAGAAACATTTAAAAGTTCATTTGACCTTTTAGTTTCAGAGGAGAAGATTTTTAAAATTTCAGCCAATCAGAAACTAGTCTTGCCCATAGCGGCCATATTAATTGTCCAATTGGCACAAAATGAGGAACTTTGTATAGGACCTTCCATTCATCATTCCTGCAAAGTAACAGTTCATCTGGCCAAGTAGTTTCAGAGGAGAAGATTTTAAAATCTTACCCAATCAGGAACTTTTATTGCCCATGGTGGCCATGTTAATCGTTCGATCAGCATAAAATGAGGAAACTTTGTAAAGGACCTTCCATACATCATTCCTGTAAAGTTTGATTTCATTTGTCCCATTGGTTTCAAAGATTGAAATGTGAAAAGCTAGCGACAGACAGACAGACGGACAGAAGACAACGAACACCAAGTGATGGCAATAGCTTACATGACCCTCCAGGTCAGGTGAGCTAAAAACAGGGGTACTTTGAGAATCCAGGCTTACAAATCCTATGCAATCTGTTGAACTAAGCAATTGGCTTTGACTGTCATTATTACAGTTAATTGTGAACATTTTGTGATGGTAAGAGGGCACTCTTGCCCACATCAGCAAGATAAATAAGCACACAATATTAGCACAAGCTTCATTTATTTTTGTTTAAGTTAACATAGCTGCTTTCTGACAACACACTTCACACAGTTGTAAATAAAACAAATGTATCATATAACATGGTGGTCAAAGTAAAAAATTTCTGCCATGCTCCAGTTACACATTTGACCTGTTTGTAAACATCATGTTTTCCAGTACAAACATTTTCCTTGTAACCTTAAAAGTGTTATTAAAAATTTAAAAGGTTTTAAAAGCTTTCTGATCGCAAATTTTCCTAAAAATATATATATTTTGTATGTATTTAATATCTAACACTTTAAACACATTTTGTTCTCATGAATTCATTATTTCTGAACAAGAAAGTAAGACAATCCATTCTCCTCCCCAGAGTGAACAGTGATTAACTCAGAGTGAACACTGATTAACTCCAATGGTACTGAAAGAGTGTCACAGTATTATCTTAAACATAATGGTTAGGCTACAATGGTCCGATTTTAGTCTACAATATCAGAAATTTCACGCAGTATGTTACAAGGCCTCCTGTAATTTTCCCTGTTTCAATAATATATTCAGTTTACATTATTTTAGTCAGATTGCCATTTTTCAATTTTAGCCTGCATGAACAGTGCCTGCAATTGCAGGCAATAAGACACATTATAACCCTTCATACATTAAAAGTGTTTCCAACTTCCTTTTTCATGATACTACTAAGATTTTAAGAGACATAACTATGAAAACGTAAAATGAAACTACCATTAGATGCATTATGTTCTAATGCAATAATATAGGTAACTTTTAGATCCCATCATGTTACCGTTTCCCAGATAAAAAAAAATTCAATTTTTTAGTCTAAGAACACTTAGTGGTAAAAACCATAAGATGATGATGGTCAAATTCATCTATATGGATTACCAGCCTTCCAGCTCTCAAGTCTTGGGTTTAAGTCTAAACAATGTACCTGATTTTATCGACGTGTTAGCTTGATCCAGTTACTGTGACATTTTTCAACTGTCTACCATATTTTTTTTTAATAAAGGATAAAATTTCTGAAAAGTAACATGAAAGATGGCTATTTCTTCACGGATAATCAGGGCCAGAAAATAAGAAATGCACAGAAGAAACAAGTATGCTATATACTGCAGTTATTCTTCCGTATGTTTATCCATGTACAGAAATATGTCTGTCAGGAATATTACAAATTAATATTTTCAAATACTGATTTTTGTTAATTTTGCTACCATCTACAAATGAACTTCTGAAAATGGAAAAAAATTATAACACTATTTTGCACATTAAAAAAATTCTTCCAAACTGTTCATTTTCATGAATGTGAAAAATTGCTTGAATTTGTATTTTTAAAGGCCAGATATTTTCATATCTTTTATGCTTTCTGCTAAGCATCCTTTCAAGAACCTTTGTTTCTTAAAAATAATAAAATGTGTAAATTTTCCATTCACTTAAATTGACTTTACAGACAGTAGCCTGAATTCTTAACTTTTCTGAAATAGAAAAAAATTTTTCTAAGGTTCTACTGTTTACATTCCAAATATCCAAAAAGATTAAAACAATTAAGTTTCTGTTAATTTACTCAGTTCATAAAGATTCATCAATGTTCATAAAATAATCATACAGGACAATCCAAACTGAATAACAACAAAACAGCTTCAACAAATAAAAAAAATATTTCTTTTCTGTAAATTCTTCATTTGTTTCCACAGAAATAAAGTTAATAATAACAAACTCATTCAAAACAACAAAAAAGTATGCTATAAGCATTGTTAACAAGTAGTCATACATAAATTCACACGTCTTTTTTTCAATCTTCATCCAGCAGCTATGTTTTATCTATAAAAAACCAGTTCAATTATGTAAAAAACAAAGAGAAGACAATGATACAATTATAAATAATCTGATTTTACTCTATGTTACATAAAGTTAACAATTCATTCACTCCGTTTAAAAAGCATACACACAAATAACAACAAATTAACAAGCATTCTCCATCCTGCTTGATCTAGTTATCTTTCTCTTAATTTTCATACACTCTCCTTATGCAGATTTTATTTTATATCTTCCTAAATATCAAATAAACGTATCTTTAAAATACAATCCATTAGAAAAATGGTCCTACAACAGACCAACTTATAATCCCTTCCCAAGATTTACTGTTGTTAATCATCATTTCTGCAATTTATATGAAAAAGATTTTCTGAATAAGGTTATAAACTAGAACAAATTACATTTACATTAATACAAATTATTGCTCATGTTGACAATAATACAGGTAGGCTGCATTTTGTTTGTTACACAGACATGTAGTATTTGTCTTACTTGTAAACAGTTTGACCTGCAAAACTGTAAATTACTGTTTTTTTGTCAAGCATGTATGCTTCCAAACTGTTCTACATGATTTTTACTGCATGTGAAAAACAAATAATCAACAAGTGATATGGGCTGTTGGAATGATAGCCAAGCATGCCCACTTAAGATATTACAGAATATAATTGTTGACAAAATTAAAAAAAAAGGAGAAAATTCCTGTAAAAAACAGTAAATTAGTCTGTGATCTGCTACTAATAATACTGACAGGTTTAATTTGTCATTCTGTTTCATTCTAGCAACAAAAATAGAAACTTATGCAAACTAGTCCAAAAACTTTGCACTAAAAATTGATGAAGTCCAAATAAGCGAAAAATGAAAAAAATAATTGTTAAAAGTTCCAAATATTTTTTGTAAAATTAGTCTGTGATCTGCTAATAACAATAAGAACAGTTATACTTATCATTCTGTTTCACTAAAGTAGAAAGAATAGAAACTTATGCAAACTAATCCAAAAACTTTGCCCTAAAAATTGATGAAGTCCAAACAAGAGAAAAACCATAAAAATTTCATTAAAAATTCCAAATATTTTTGCTTAAATTAGTCAGTCATGTGCTAATAACACTAAAAACAGTTTAATCTGTCATTCTTTTTCATTCCAGAAGCAAGAATAGACAGAAATAGAAACTAATCCAAAAACTTTACCCAAGTGAGATGCCGACATGGGCTCGGCCACGTGGGCAACTGCATTAGCCCCCAATTCTTCAAGTTGGCACTCTAAAAATTATACTTTTCACTTTTAATGATATCACCTTGAATTTTTTTCATGTTCAGAATTGTCTTTCCTCTTGACTGTTGATATAATGACATGGTCTAAAATTCTATAGTGCTTGATGATAGTTATAATTATTTAGTTTCTTAATATAGTATAATTGCAACTCTGAAAACTTTGTTTGAAAATCTTTTATTCATGAACTTTCAAATATTATTAACCACTAAAGAGTATCTGTAGAATAATATATATCCTTTTTATTGGTACATCATTATTTCCTGACTGGTTTCAGTTTACAATTAAGTTTTTCACATATCAGGATTTCTAGAAATCTACACTATGTGTTATATCAAATTAGTCCTTCCAACCATCATATGCCTTTATTTTCCACACTAATGACTCTAAAATCATTTGTAATATATTATTTCATCCCTAATATACTTTTTCACATTTAAAATATGTAATATTTATATCATTGGCCATTTATACCACATGTTTGCCATTAGATCTTTTTCTAAAAATGAATACCTGGGGGTGTTTGAAGATCATACTGCTTATCTTTTGGAAGAAACTGAATTTTTATCTACAGGTTTTTTTAGGCCAAGCAAAGCTGATTTTCTGTTCCTCAGGCATTTTTTTTAATTTTTGTGTGCAGGCTAAAGTTTTGTTTTATTTTTTTAATATGTGAATTACCACCAAAATAAGGAAAAAGTCATTTTCCTGTCCAATGTTCCAATTAGTTTTAGCAATCTAAGTCATGCAAGCACCTTCCACAAAAACACTTGAGTTAAAAGTGCTTATGTGATGGTGACTCATCTTTGCCCTTTCAACATTGTCAAAATATGAAAGCAATAACATTTTAAAGTGATTTCAAGCTTTAAAAAAAAGAACAATAAAAATAGCATAAACTTGGAAATCAAAAAAAGAACGGGAAAGGGAGAAATGATCAACCACAGCATCTGATTATTTATTTATTTTTTTTGGAAAAGCAAATAAAATGGTACATGCAGGTTGTCAGGAGACTATGTGGGCAGTGGCTGAGAAACAGAAATCAACACTGCTCAGCCTTCGCTTTCATATATAAAACAAATGGGCCCTGGCAGCACAAAGAAACAAAAATGAAATCAATGGACAGAGAACTACTGTTACCTTTCTGAAGAGTTCTGGAGCAAAATAACCTCATTAAAAATATCATTTGACAGTTTTTTCAAAATAAATATTGTTGTTAAGAAGCAGGAAATTAGCTTTTTCAGGCAAAGGCTAAGTTGAAAATTCATATACAAAAAATTACAAAGAACTATATATATTAGAAAGGGTGAACTAACAAAACTTTACATTAACACCATTTTTGGTTTATAGATTCACCTGAGATATTAATGGTTTTCCAGAAAAACACGTTTTATGATTCTTAAGAATAAAAATTGTAAACATTATTCATAAAAATTACTTATGCAAGTTTCTCCGATGGCATAATAATATACCCAAATAAGCAAAAACATCCCTGATCTTTCTGTGAGTTAAATAGAGACAATAATTAGTTAGGTTCCAAAAATCACAAGTTTGGAAATAACTGAAAGACAGAAGTGAAAAAGTCGGTATTTGGATTTTTAGCAAATTTTTATCTAGTTTTGCTATAAAAATTCTGTATAACAAATTATAAATAAATACCTTAAACATTTGCTGTAATGATAGTATTCCTTGGAGTATTTGAAAATGAAGTTGAATATTTATTAGTCAATCCCCATATACTCATTCTTAGAAAAGACCTAAAAATATTAGCAGTCACACTAAATACAACAGCCCTATGTTACATATCAAATATATTAATAATGAATTTTAATGAAGAGGTAATTTACTAATGAATATATTACAAGTCTGCAGTTATGTTGTGATCACATGATAAAAATGGACCCCATGTATGTAACAGCTCCTCTTAAACACATTTTGCAAGTGGCTTCCTTGAATCCAAACAAGCAGTATTGTCTACCTTACATAAAACTGGCTTCCTTGAACCCATATGAGTAGTATTTTCTACCTTACAATGTCTCAATTTCTACTGTCCATACAAAAATAATTTACGCATTTTTTCTGCTCAAGTGTCTATTTTGAACTATATAGAAAGTAATTCTCTCTTTCGTTTTGAACTGATCTCTTTAGAACAGAATATTTCCATACTAAACATTACCTCAATTTTACTAGAAGATTAAAACTCTTAATTAGACAGAAATGTAATGGTACCCACTTGCAAAATCTCAGAATTATTATCACTCATTCCCAAGGTTTATGGAACTCTTATTTTTCTTCCACAAATACACATTAAAGTTAAGAAACTTTAAGACTCAGATTGCAATGGTGGTCACTTAGTTAATTTCATTAATTTACAATGTAAACATGTTACAGAGTCAAATGTACAATAGTTCTTCACTTCCATAACATAGCTTACTTATACAAGTGATCAATTTTAAATTTTATATCCAATAGTTCGTATAAATACTGTGCACACTAGAAAACAAACTGTTTTTTTTTCTGCCTTTTCAAAAATTTCACCTTTGGCTACGATGACCTTTAAGTATTCATTTTTTTTTTATTTTGAATCAATGTAAACTAGAAACATGTTTTTGATAAAGCAATTACTGCTTCCAATTTGACAACACCTGCATAATAAGTACTTAATCTTCCCTGGAAGAGTTCACATACAAGCAGACTTTTAGGCGCATCCCCTCTCTGGGCTTAACTGTATACCGTGACTGAGGACATCTAAAAATTCACTGCCTACTAATATATTCTCAACTTTTTGCTCAATCAGAAAAATATTTTCTAAAAACTAATTTCATACAAATATTCTGTCAGATATAAATCCTTGCAGTGAATGTGAAAATAAAAGTTACAACAGATCACATGCACTTCACATTCATAATCTATAAATAAAATTTTATAACAAACATTCAATTTCTTCATAAATTAACAGTAACCTTCTTTTGTTACAACAACTTGATTTCATACACACATTTTGACAGTCAGCAAAAAGAAATGATTTTGACAGAAAGCAAACATTTACATATGTATTACCTTTAAAAGAGGAAAAAAATGACTGTAAAGTTTCTTTTGTTTTTTCTCTTTCATGTGCAATTTCTTTTGTTTCTTCTACAAAATACTTTGAAATATTGTTTCTGTCTGATTGGATTGGGCTGTTTGGGGTTTACTGTCACTTTCAAAAATTTGTCAGCTATATGATGACTACCAGACTTACTCTGGGAGAAAGCCTGGATAGCCATTCAGGTGACATCCTCTACCTTGGGTAGGTGTTTAACAAATGAAGCAGAGTGAACAGGACTTGAACCTACAACAGGCTAGCAGTCAGCAATCTTAACCACTCGACCACCCAGTCCCCCCCTTCATTTCTGTCTGAAATTCATTCTAAATTCAAGTTACATAGTATATGCTGCCAATTTCAGTGTGAAAATGTACTTATTCTGTAACCAGATCAATGAAAATTCTATTACATATTGAAATCTTACATAAGGAGGAGGAAAACAGTGATGGTGATATTTTTCTCCAGCAACTTTTAAAGTTTTCAAATTATTATAACCGTATTATATTTATCAAAAGGGGATTCATTCAAATTGAAGGTCAGATAAATTTATTTTTGAAGTGTGTTTCTTCAAAACAGTAACATTAGTATAATTTTTGCGCATTTTTTTGATAATGTATACCAGATTATGAATGACAGTAAATCAGTGATTTTTTTTTATAAAAATTGAAGACTCTACTTTGGCATGATGGTCTTAACAGGAGAAAATTAAGAGGGCTCCACATCATATCCATTAATCTTTTCAATAATCTTGATGTTTTGGTCTATACCACAATCCTTCCTTATTGTAAAATACTTCTGTCATTCTAATTTCACAACAGATTTTTTTCTTGATAAGGAAAAGTTCAGATGCAAATAACCCCACAATTCATTACCTGTTGAATATTCTTTTGTTATATACATAATTTAGCAAACTGTAGTTTACTATTTAGATGCTCAAATATTCAAAATTCAATTTGTTGTGTTGTTAAACTATGGTTTTTTATTGTTTAAAATAGTCCCCATAGTTTGTATCCAAGTGGATCTAACACTGCTAAAACATTTGTGATAAAATCATTTTTCAACTTTTTTAGAGTAAGTCTTATTAATATACATTCTCTGATTATAGAAAAAATTTCTTTAAGAGGATGTTCAATAATGGGTCAAAGACTTAAAATGGCCAGGTAGCATGATATGACTCATATATACAAATCTGGGAAGAAGTTCTTCAAATGCCTCCATAATATTTCATGGAAATCTTCATTACATCTGTAAACATTCTGCAAAGTTTCAAAGATCTGAGTTTATAACTGTAGGAGGAGTTGATTTCACAAAATTGGTACCCTCTTTATACAATGTTGGTGAAAATGATGAAGTTTCACAATCCGGGAAATATAGAAAAAATTCTCCAAATGCCTCCATAATCCTTCATGCACATCTTCATTATTTCTGTAAATATTTTGAGAAGATTCAAAGATCTGACTTAAAAACTGTAGGAGGAGCTGTAATGCAAATGTGGTACCCTATATACACAATGTTGGTAAAAATGACTAAATTCCACAATCTGGAAAAAATTCTTCAAATGCCTTCATAATTCTACATGCATGTCTTCATTATATCTGTCAACATTCTGCTAAAAACTGTAGGAGTTAATTACACAAAGTTGGTATCCTCTATATACAATGTTGGTGAAAATGACTAAGTTCCACAACCCAGAAATATCCGGAAAAAAATCTTCAAATGCCTCCATAATCCTTCATGCACATCTTCATTATGTCTATACATTCTGCAAAGTTTCAAAGATCTGGCTTAAATACTGTAGGAGGAGTTGATTACCCAAAATTGGTAGCTTATCTTCTCTGCCCGCCGACCCATCCAAACCCCTCTTCACCATATCTATAACCCGGGCTTGCACTATGTGCAACCCAGCCAATACCATTCTGAATGAAACTGCATTATATGGCTCCCATATGCATATATTATAAACAAAGTGTAGGTGAAACTATGACCGTGTGTTGAATGCTTTATGAAGTTTTATCATGAGCAAAACACTGCAATTTCCTCCTCCTCAGTAGAAACTTACACAACAAGATGTCAAACAGAGCCAAAATATACATTAAATGGTGACAAAATGAATAACTGATTGATTAATTATTATCATAAGAATCAAAACTGATCAAGTTAGGTGGTTCAAACAATCTTTCAAAACTGCATGTTTATCACAAATTCAATAATTCAAACTTTCTATACAATGAAAATACACAAACACTCTAATCTAGATATATTTCTCAGTAATTCTAATTGCAAACACCACATCTATATTGGGTTTATTTTACAAATATTCAGTAGTAAACATCTATATAACTTTAGTCAACACCAAAAATATATTGTATTATCATTCTATAATTTAAGATACAAACATCAGAATGATTTAATGAAAGTATGATTCTGAATGGAGGCAAACCACATTTTTATTAAATTCTGTACAAGCATTTGAAATAATAAAATAAATACATAATTCAATTGGTCTTAGACAGAATAGTTGCTCAAATAAAGAAACACCATGCAGCGAAAAGTTAAAAACATCAGAAAAAATTATTTACCGTAAATTTCAGAAATAAAGCTGTTATTTTTTCACTCTGAAAGTTTACCAGTGACTTCTATAAAGATGCAGGCTATATAATTTTTTTTCTGAATTTCACAGACATCAAGAAAATGAGCTGTTGGAATGACAGCATATCCCCAACTGCACAATGAACACGGACTTGCAAAAGTATCGACAAATTTCATGATGTCTCAACAGTGATAATACAGTCAATATGTTCACTGCAATGACCTCATTTCAGTACAGTTCTACATGCTTGTAAATTACTCCTAGTTCTGAGCAATATGTCATGTGACAACCCTGTGTTTACAATAAAAGTGTTGTGAAAGTTACGTACCATATTTCAGACTTCAACTGCATATAGTTAATGAGCAATACATCTTTATAACTGGCTACCCCTATATTTTAAACAAAAGGTAAGAACTCTTCAAAGGAGAAGTGGAAAAATTCATTTCCAGTAATTGCAACAATGAAAGATTTTCTTTAACTTTCAAATTAATTGACTTATTCATTGCAACTTTACTGCATTTATTTCAGTGCTTTGCTGCTTTTCACCCAACAACAGTAAAATTTCCCCATATTGAGTCCCAGTAATTAGAATGATTATTGATAGAAAACTAAGAAGGTCAATCACAGAAATCATTAAGAAATGTCATTTTAACAAGTAATACAACTTGGTTTCCATCAGTTATTAAAGAAGGTATTTGCTAACTCGCAATTTTATTTGTAAACCCTTATTTTATTTAAAAAAGAAAGAAGTGCACGATCGCAGCCAACAATTTTTTTACACCTGTACACCACAAGCTTAAAGTCAGATTAATTATACAATCAAGGAAATAATTATGGCCTATGTAGACCTAATGGATTTAATTATAATTAAATTGAACAAACAACTGTCACTGACAACATTAACTTCAAAGATAAATTTGGCATCAATCAAAATCAATCTTTATTATTTCAAAGTTAAAAAAAATGTAAGTTTTAATATTTTTATTAGTTCTTCTCTTTCTTTCCCTTATCTGTAATAAAAACACTCAGAAAAAAATACATAAATAATGTGCAGGACACATACATCATGTATCCTGCGGAATGAGTCCTGTGTGACTTTTATGATTACAGAATCAAATTTTCCCCCCAAAAATGCCTTTGTGTCTTTTATAAGGGTGCTTTTTTATGTCTGAAACTTACGGTAGATTTCACTTCTTTTTTTTTCAAAACAAGAAATAAACTAGTTTTTCCATCTCTGTTATTCTTATACAAGTACATGTATTTTTTCGTAACAGAAGGAAACTGAATCCATAGGTGTTTTTGTCGACATTTACCATAACAGTTTTATTCAATTATACATGTAGATCTTTTAATCTAATGTAAAAATAGACACCAATTAAAAAATTTTTCATAATAAATCATGATTAATTCAAACTGAAAAGTGATCTAGGAACAATATACATGTATCCCACTGACAAACACTGAAAACTTAATTTTACCACAAAATCAGAAACTTAAAGCAACTTTCAAACAATCACTCAAATCAGAACTAATTAAATTATCTTACAAGTTTCTGAAAAATAGGTCATTTTCATGTTCACATTTCATTAAAGTGATTGTAACTTTTAAACACATAAATCTGTATATACTTCAACATAATAACTTCATAATCATCTTCAATTTAAGACAATAAACCATGGAATATCTCTGTGCTTAAGCTTGAATACACAATCTGATTTATTTATAACATATACCTTTAAATTGTTGTAAGCAATATTGGCAATCTAACGTATTATACATGTATAACAAGCTGAATTTACAATGAAATTTCAACAAGACTTCCAATATTTTCAGTTCTCTGAAAGTAATGAATGTTAAAAAGCCAAATAAAAATTTCATGTTTTCCTTCAATATTTTGAGAGTCAGTCCAAACAAAGCAGGAATTTTAGTTCTTGTATTAACTTTGGAATCTTGTGTTAATGTTTTAATTTATATTTTCTG
>JAOXYI010000005.1:1021052-1034441 GCA_028566495.1 Lithophaga antillarum
GGGATGTACATGTCAGCCTGACACATGTCACATGACCTTGACCTCATTTTCACAGTCCTCTAACTTTGTTAAATTTATGTCACATTTTTTGAGAGAAAATTCTCATGGCATTGGCATTGGCGTGGCAGAGATGGAAGTAAGAGCCTCTGTTTTGGAGATTTTAGTGGTGTTAAGCACTATCCAAACAGAAGTCGGGGCCTGGGTGGCCAAGTCGTTAATTAAGATCACGGACTCCTAACACTAGCGTAACATTGCTGTTGTGTGTTTGAGTCCCTCACTCACCTCACTTCATTTGTTATTAATGTTACCACACATTTACAGGGGGTCATAAGGTAGTCATGATAACTCAGACAATCAGACCATCCAAATAGAAGTCTACTGACCAACATTATTTTTTGTTCTCGGTGATAAGATAAACCTTGTTAAATAAAGATACAAAAAAAGATTAATCTGAAACCTTGGAAACTCTGATTTTGCTTATCTGTCAGCACAGTTTCAGGATTAAATTATTTGAGAAATAAATGTAACATTTTTTTCCAATAAAATTAGGTCTTAAACCGATCTTATGAAATATTTATAACACATAAAAAAATAAAACATAAAACAGCCTCAGACATAAAAAAATTAAACAAACAAAAAAATAATACATTTATTCTGTATTTGTAAATCCCTGGATTATTCCGTTGCATATTTTACTTTCCACTTTTTGCTTTGAGCTTATTTGAAGTGATGAATAATTTATCTTGATGATTTTATTTCTTTGTGATGCTATTGATCAAGAATCTTATTTTATGATATCAGTAAAAGACTCTATTGATGTTTTAAAAGGGGTCAGACAGTAGAGATTTTTTCTCTTTTGGTAAATTGTATGATGCAAGTGTTCAATGGGAGACAACTCTTTGTAATCAATAGGATGTTTTTGAAGTTTTGTTCCATTTTTTTTAAACTTGATATTGATGAGTTTAACTTCATTTGCACTCGAACTGTTAGAACTAAAATGGCCCCTGGGTATTTGAGATTTAAATTTATTTGTTGGTAGATATTGATTTTGACGAAAGTAAAGGATATCAAATATTTTTTACTACTACAGTTAGAACAATAAAATTTGGTACGAGAAAGGCAAAGATACTTTTTTAGACCAACCTGATAAACGCTGTGAAAAACAAACCATATCGATATACTCTTGGGAAAAAATTTTAACAGATATGTAAAGACTTGTTAAGATAGTCACAATAGAAAACTAATATCGTTGCTCAAAATCTTTTCCATTTTGATATAACATTCCTTTAAGCTGTTGTAACAATACAACTGCTAAAATTAAAATTTAGTATCTTGTGTGTACACCTCTTGCATAAATGCAGGCAACACAATGACAAAGCATTGAATTGATAATGTTTTGAATAACGGACTGTGAGATGTTGTTCCATTCTTCCTTCAGAGCAGGGTTCAGTTGTGCAGTCTTCATTGGTTTAATGGCCTGCTTTCAACCCTCCTATCTAACTCATCCCAGACATGTTCAATACAATTGGCACCATGCCAAGGGAGAGAGAGATGGCCATTGCACGCAATGGATGTTTTGCATGTTTAAAAATTCCATTGGACAATCAATGTCCTGTTGAAAGATCTCTAAATCCAGATGAGGACGGAACATTGGCGCGACATGAGGAATACTAATTTCATCTCTGTAGCTCTGTATGTTTAATAACCTCTCATAGAACTGGATCTGCAACTTGTACTGGAAAGTTACAGAAGTCCACACCATAACGCTGCCCAAACTCAATGGTCAATCTCCTGGACACAACAATGCACACATTGTTCACCTCATCACCTCCTGTTTCGACTGTCTGCATGAGAAACTTAGTACTTTGATTCATCAGAAAAAAAGATTCCTTGCCATCTTTAGTGAGTCCATGGTAATTGTCTCTAGCCCATTACAAATGCTGATGTCGATGATGGATTGCGAATAGGTTGTCTGGCAAATGAGTGATTTTTATGGAGCTGGTGTGTTACCATTTTGGCACTAATCCTTAGGTTGTGATGTCCAGGTGTGTCCCGGCTGTAGAGGAACATGTTTTGAAATGGTTGTGCAAAAGTTGCAAGTGGATTTGACAACCATGTTGTCGTGTCATGACACATGGTGCCCTGGCCAGGGCTAATTGGCAACATTGTAGGTTGCAAAAAAAAATACAGTGAAGATGGAGTATGGTGTGATGGCAGTTAAAATGCCTAGCAATTTCTGTTCCTGAATTTCCAGCTGTAAGCATGCCTATAGTACAATTGCGTTCAGCATTAGTAAGACGGTCCATTTTGTAAGCTTAATTATAAAATTATCCACTGGAAAAATTTTTTCTCAAATTTTCCATTTGTAAGGTGTGTTTAAACCCTAAAAAACAATCAATAACTTATCAGTATGGGTTGCATGTGCAAAAAATTGTGTTTTCCCGGGGTTGATTTAAGGAACAACAAAATTTTACCTGTAGTTTTTTATGGTGTACCATTAGGTACATTTTTCATTTGGAATTAATAAATTAATTTTTAAAACAATATTTTTTATGATGTGTTTTTTTATGGCATTAGTATAGATTGTTGTACATGTACTGTCATTGAAAATCTAATTTTTTGCCTGTTCTCAATTTCAAGTTGAAATTTTGAGTTTGCTTGGAGTAAAAAATTTCCCCATAGGTCATAATGTTTATTCTGAATAACTTTTCTGCGAGACAGAATATTGAGCCATGAATAATTGATCGTTTATTACTATTATTTATATTTCAATCTGTTATTCTGTGTGATTTATGAAGGACGAAAGATCTATTTAAACAAATATGAATATTATAAAACATTCTTAAAATAAACTTAAAACTTAATTTTGAAAGAAGAAAATATGGTTCTGGACAGTCAAATTCTCTTAGAATTTTTTTTAATTTTTAATCTGCAAGTCATGAGTTTTAGTCTAGACATCAGATTAGGCAAAAAATTACCTTCTCAAAGATATCTGTTTGGAACTGTAAGTATTTTTGTGAATTAAGAAATATCCATTTTACTTGTGGCAAATTTCACTGTTTCTACTTTTAGTGAAAGAGTCTTATTAGATTAGAATCAAGGCAGTTGGTCAAATTTTCTTGTACAAATATGTAGACTACCATGAATGGTTTGTGAATTTGTGCCTAATTTTAAGGGTGCATTTCAACCTTTATGTAATAAACTGTAACAGTCACTATAGCTAAAGATCAGTGAGTAACTCTTGCTACCTAAATCGTAGAATCATATAACTATAACAGAAATTCACCAAAAGGGGGACAACTCTATAAAAGGAAAAAAAATTATACAGAAAGCACATAAGGTACAAATGTCTTTTGAAATCATCATACCAAACTGTTATGTGTGTTGGAAATGTTGTTGTGTTTATATTTTGAAACTGCAAAATAAATATGTGTACTTTGCATGGCTGTGCCCCCAATAAATGTGAAATGCCTGTTTTTAATCTAGATCGAGTCAGACCTAAATCTGGATTAGGAAGAAAAAAAATTAAAATGTTACTCTCTGGATTGTCGTGTTCTGAATTCTGTATACCTATCAAAGTAACTGTTAAAAAGGTTTTGTTGACCATGTGTTCTAGGTGATTGGTCACATGGACCTGTATAGATCACTGTAGCCTATTCACCTCTAAGGTTGTAACTTCTTTAATAGCTTTGTTCCAGACCTGGCAAGAAAGAAGTAATACTGTGTTCATATATGTTACTAATTTGCATTCTGGATAAATTGTGCAGTAGGGAAATACCTAACATGTTATATTTTTAGATTTGATGACGCTTTTTTGTTGTATATATATTTTAGAATTTTGCATGTCTTCTGGGGGCCTTGGCGACTGAATGATCAAGGTGGTTACCTGTACAGATCACTAGCCTATCATCTCTTAGGTTGTGAGTTGTACTATAAATTGGGTAATTACAAAAGTAAGATGCTGTCAACTTGTAATTAATACAATTAAACCTGTCCTGAGAGACTGCCCCTTCTGTCAAGAAAAACTGGTCCTTTAAGACAGGTGGTCTCCCAAGAGTGGTCAACTTAATATGGATAATAAAGAGCAATGACATCTTGAAGTGGTCTCACAAAAGAAGGTGGTCTCTTACAGCAGAGGTCTCTCAAGACAGGTTCACTGTATTGTAAAGTTTACAAGTTACACGAGCTGAAAGTCAGTGGTTTTCTTTGTATACCTCAGCTTCTCTATCAATCAAACTGGTCACAAAAATAATGCTGAAAATTGCTGTAAATGGCAATTTAGCCTCATTTAATCAATCAATCAATCAGCATCTAAAATGACAAATGATTACAGTAAACTGTGGATAAATTTACCACACTGTGAGGTGGTTATTAGTGTACTTGAGCCATTTATGTATATACCAGATATATAGTTATTAAAGAAATTCCATGAGGCTCTGAATGGGTCTGATATGAGGGTTGGGTTGTATGGGTTTATGGTCACTTTCAGCCATTTTTCAGCAATAACAGGACTACCAGACTTAGTGGGGAAGGAAAACCCAGACAGTTATCTAGCTGAACTGGTGAAAATCCCCGACCATGGGTACGTGTCTGAAACCTGAACACTTGAAAGGGAGCTCAAACCTGTGACATTGGTGTTAGGCTTGTGATTATGAGTGAGGAATCTTAACCACTCAGCCAGTCCGGCACACGGTCTGATATAAGCTGTGAAACTGCATGGGCACAAAAGGTAACCAGTAAGTGGCAACATGCCCTTGCAAGTGATTTATGACCTCTCAAGTTTTAAAATTATTCCAAGAAAGATAAAAAATAGTCTGATATTTTCCCTAAGAATTATAAGGCATTTTTTAAAAGCAACGTCATGACCTGGGTACTAGTTTGCAGCTTCTTCAATCTCTTGATCATTTTTGTTCAGTACAATGTTTCTGGAATAATTCAAGAACGATTATCTTGCTTGTGATTGCATCAGCTTAACTGGTATAATGACATCCTTGCTTGGATTATGGATCTATAATGTGTACTAAATGTCAGTCAGGTATCTGTCATTAACCTTATTATGATGGTCCATCAGCTTTGTTCTGTACATGTTGGGTCTGGCATATTTATACTGTAGTTCATGCATTCATCTTAGAGTGAAAATGTCACAGTCCAGTGGCATTATTTATTTACATCAGTTCTTGGTCATTAGATATTATGTTTACATGTTTAGTCAATCATATTTGGTTAAATGCAAATCATTTTTGAGTGTACATAATCAGCTAGACATGTGGCCAGAACTTATGGTTCACTAACTTTGTTTGAGGGGAAGCATATTTCTTTGAGAGGGAAGCTCTCTCTTTGTGGGAGTAATATGTCAAATGTTTTTCGAAAAATCCAAAATGTACAAATTTGCCACAATGTTTTCACAATAATAAATGTCCTGGTCCAGCCAGTTTTGCTGGGTAAAATCTGTTGTGTCCAGCAAATTTATGGTATCAGCTGGACCAGATGTCCAGTAACTTGAATATGTTGTAAATTTGTATATCAACCTTTGGACTACCACCACCGAAAAAAAAATGGTCTAGCTAAAATTTACATGAAAAAAAATCTAGAGATTTGTTATTGTCAGGAATTTATATCATTTTACTCTTTAAATACTCTTCAACATGAATGAAACCTGAGAAACATACTTAAACAAGGCTTATTCATTTTCAGCTGTGACTTCAACAGTGCTGATTAATTCATAGATATTGACTTACCAGTGGTTATGAAATTTCAGAGTTCAATTTATTTGTGGTTTATTTATTTTAACAGTGTATGTTTTATGTCATACATGTATATGAGATTCCAAAATTCAATGAGCTTGACAAGCCTGACTTATGCATATGAATGACCTACACACAGCAAATATTTGAGAATCCTGTTCAAAGTGTGTCATGTGAGTAGGTTAAGAGACATTCATTTTAGAGTTGTTAAAGTAAGGTTGTAATATATCACTCTGTGGGTCTTGCAAAGAAGAAGTGAGTTAACAATTCATGCAAAAGACTTGTGTTCCCACTAGAATTCAGTGATAAATTACTGTGTCAACTTTTGTTTGGTGTATTTTAGTTCTCCTGAGTTTACAGTGTTAGAATCAAGCTGCTGCACTTATTGGCAGTGCACTTTAACACGGCCGACTATTGCAAGTTTGAAAATATCACTTGAATGATTCCACTTAGCATCATGTGACACAGCCATGAAAGATTAATGGAGCATGATGGAAAGCTAGAAACTCCAGTCTATTACTTTATTTGTGCACAATTAGTTCCACGGTGTCATTGATTTATTGCTTTACGGAAATGTGTGGGAAAACATTCTGTAAAATTCTAGTGCAGATATCAAGTGATGTTGTTACTAATTGTTATCAGTTTTGCAACAAAGGCCATTTTATATAGAATGGATGTCATCCATTTTGATAGCAGAAATTGTGCTCTGAATGCATAGCTTGATATGGCTGAACCAAAGCAATGACAGAAAATGAATTCATTGCTGGTCTATGGAATAAATATGGACACTATAATCTGGGTGTCAGTAGAGTCCCAGCAAAGAGACAGCTTAAAATTATTTTAATGTGGTTCTACCAAAAAAAGTGTAAACACAGTACTTTGTCACTATTTTGAAATTGGCATTACACTAAGATTTTAACCAGTAGTGAAAATTGGTCCCTTCGTTTTTCTGATTCTTGTTTTTGGTATAGGTGACCTTGTATTTCCCCAAACGGTAAGAGACTTGTAAGTCTGTTGAAATACTTAAATCTCAATATAGTCAACATCCAAGTACCGGTAAATGCAGCTGAGACTGACTGAATCAGCTGAATCAAAATTTTACAGAAAGGATTTTAGTATACATACGAGTTTTTGTTTTCATGCTTTTATGTCAGAAAATTCAAGATGGTTGCTGTCATAGATTCCTGTAGCTACGAAAAACATGGCTGCAGACATAGATCTGTATAGCTTTACATAGATTAATATGAGAAAAGTTTTTTAAAGGCTGATTTTGATTAGATATGATGCTTTCTCTGATTTTTTGTTAAGATTTATACATCTTCCAACCATTTTTTTTTTTTGGATAAACAATCAGGGTGGTTCAATTGTTCTTGGCAGAAAACAAGTATGACATAAATATTATCTGATGTTTGATGGTTTTCTCTATTGTGACATCATGAAAAAAGCTGGTGACCATGCCTGATGACATCAAGCAGAAGTTTCTCCAATCCAGGGGAAAAAAAACTCAAATTGTAGTTGATTTTCTACCAATGTTCATGGAAAAAAATCATTAGAAAAATAAAATCTTACATTGTTACCAGGAACATTGATAAATACAGAATGTTACGTTGATACTGGTTGATTACCATATTTCTCCACTCAACATGGTTAAATATTCAATTTTAAAGTTCTTGCCTTGGCTCAAACTTTAAAATTTGAAGATTTAGTGTTCTCAAGTGGAGAAAACTGCAATAATCAACCAATATCAGTGTAAGATTCTATATTTATTTTCAATTCTGTGTTTTTCATTCTTAACAGATATTCAGGGTGGTGCTAACCGTTTTCCAATTTGAAACTCTTTGCTTTTCAAAGTTTTATTTGGATGACATTTGAGGTAAATTATGCAGGGAGTTGAACATTTGTTTCTTGTTAGTAATTAATGCTGACGATCCAAAAAGTTATCACTGTTCATTTCTGTTTAAAACAGTCATGTGATATATTACACCTTTGTTTTTACGTAGGTACTAACCCCTTGCCCGGAAAAATCCATAAAATTGGTAAATGGTGTTAAGAACCAGGTTAACACTTGACAAGAATCTGACTTACTTGATACTTTTGGACTTTGGTGTACATAATAAATTGTAATGCATGTTTGGTTTACAGCTAACATTGTAACACCCTTTGGCGTATAGAAATTGGCAAAAAATGGCTGGAATCTGGCTTACTAAAAATTGACAGGATCCTTTATGACAAACAAAAAATCAACATAAGTCTGTTGTCATTGGCATTAGACTATGAAGTTCTTTGTTGTAACTGTAACCAGTAGCTTTCAAATTTTACTTCTGATATTTGCATTGGTATACAGGTCATGTTTGAATTTGGGTATTGTTCCCTACCAGTTTTGAAGTGAATGGCATAAAAAAGCCCAGTTTTCAGACGTCTGTTTTTACCTGTGTCGCCAGCGGCAAGCGTAGGTCTGCTAACTCTGTCCGTCCGAGACAAATTTTCTTCACGGTTTTCTTGCTTGTATGGAAGGGATTTATTTTATATTTGGTATGGCGCTTGATAATTTTGAGTTGTACAGTGTAAGCAATTTTCAGATCTGCTGTGCAGCCAGATCCTGTTTGCTGATAGTTTGAAATCTTAATCAATTGCATGCAGCGATGCAGGTCCAGACCTGGTATTGGTCTTGTTTTCTTTTTAGGGTGGAGGTAAAAGTTTGAATCTGGAAAGTGTTTTACTGCGAGGCATCCTGAGTATCACCTGTCCTAATTTTTTTCTTTAGATCCTGATTCCTACTTGTTTCTTTTTTCCCACTTTTGCTTGTCCCAACTTTTTTTTTTTAATATCTTCAAATGAATTGAGGTTTTGGATTTTGAGCTCTGGCAATCCAAAGTTCAATATGAAAATTAAAAAAATATCTATTAGAAATATGGCTTTGTCAGTTTTATAGATACTCAGTAGCAATGGTTACTGTATAGCCTGTTTTCAGCAGATTGATGATAAAGAAAAATATGACTATTTGAGGAAACAGTTGAGCAATATATGCTTACAGGAGCCTCTGGTTTTCACGCCACCATAACAATGTAATTCTTATACTTATAATTTATTGCTATTAACCTGCTTGAATATATATCAGTTTGTATACATCTTTTAAACACAAAATTTTTTGCTGTATTAAATTATTTGCATATCTTCCCCAAGCTTGAAGAATTCGAAAAATTGGTAGAATTCTAGAAGAGGGTGGGTGCATGTGCATGAGTAAGAATTAAATTTGATTTGCTATGGTCATGTATAAAGATAAACATTTGAGATCAGAGTATCTCAGTGCATTTACTAGAAATTAACTTTTAATCAAACCTAGAAGTAACCCCCACCAAACACCTTTGTAAAAAAATATTGGTAAGAACCCTCTCCTACTAGCCCCACGTATTAAAAAAACCAGTAATAATGCATCAAAAAGCAATATCCATCTCATAATGCTGAATACAAATTCACAAGAACACTTTGTTACAAGAAGCTAAATGTAGACTATATGCTGGAGGTCTGACTAAATCCATTATAGTATTATGTCAATGCTATAAAATGTGGAATAAAACCCATCAAATTGTTATTCCAACATTTTATGATATCCGGCAAGGGAAAAGTCAAAGTACTGTGTCAAAGAACGTGTTTTTCTGGAATCCGCAGAACATTTTGTATGAAGAGAGATTAAGTCACATGGGAAAATATCATCATAATGTAGGATTTATGGTTTGGAAAAGTCAAAGTGCAGTTTTATTCCAGGATCAGTTGAAGATAACGGATGAAGAGAGATTATTCGCAAAGGAAAAAATGATCATTGATTCATCACCAGACTAAACTGAGAGAGTGTTATTTTCTAATTAGCCTCGACTGTGATCAGCATTAAAGATAGATTAGAATTGATTTGATCAAAATGTATTGAATTTTCAATGCGTTTCATCGGAAAATGCTTCTAATAATGAAACGAATCTGATGCCTGCGATATCCATTAACAGATCGTCAAGTTAAAATGCAGGGTTTTGTTTTACACTTTAGTACGGAGAAAATATTGGGTTAGATGACGATTTTATTTAATATAACCATGATTTGGAATTAAGCTGTCACTTCACAAGTAAATTAATGGAAATTATGGAAAAATCATCGACATTCATGATGGAATCTACATCAAAGTGCAGAAATGTATTGATTGTTGTGTGACTGCATTCAAACATCAGACATGCTCATCCACGATTGTGTTTAAATGCATGTCAGTTGAGTTAAGAATATTTGAGTTTGTCTATACGAAATTAATTATTCATATTTGGGATTGTTTAATGATTGCATTTATTTGATCAGTTTCAGAAGAGAGATTTTACATAGTAACTGTTCAAGAACAAATTATTATGCATACAGGTAACTGACATTTTGCAGGAACTGTTTGTTGAAATTTATAAATTGGAAGATATTCCGTAAAAGAAAAAAGAAAACAAGTCAATTTCATTGAAAGAGTGAAAAATTAGGAAACAGCGCTAAACATGGATGCGTATGTCTCTGCAGAGAATTTCTAAAATACATAGATGAGAGAGATGCAGCAATTATAGATTTGTTTGGTTGATTGTGTTTACATTTCCACAACTCCCGAGGGATTCAATGAAAGATTTTCCTTTGAATTGACTTGACAGAAGGGTATTAAAATTCTGTAATTGGTTGTTTCTGTATTGACTTAATGTGAAAATAAGAAGAACCGAGGAAATTGTTAAAATAAAGAATTTTGTTGAAAAATTAAAAGGAAAAGTGTATATAAGACAGCTTACATTAAAAAACAAAGGTGCTTACATAACAAAAGTCTATTTTTTGCAGTATTTCAAAAATATTTCCAGAGAAAGGAATTGTCCAATTATTGCACTACTGGAGTTGAAGTTATCTTGGAGAGGAAAAAAAAAGGAAAAATGCCAGAAAAAATGAGAAAAATGAAAAAAATTTACACAAATATTTATGCAGTGTGTATACTTTTTTGGAAGTTAAGGTATTCTGAAGGGTGTTACAAATTTCCTCAAGGAACACGTGACCCATGTGAAGGAGTTCACTGTAATTATGGTGCTATTTGTGTACCCACAATCAACGGAAAGAACAGTACATGTAAGATCCCGGATCGCTGTGATAATTATGGAGACAGCATAGAAAGTACACCCGTCTGTGGTAGTGACAACAAGGACTACCCAAATACATGTGAATTGCGACGAGCTGCATTTAGCCAAATGCAGAACATTGTTGTCAAATATTATGGTAGATGTGGTATGTTTCACTTTTCTTCTCAGTTACCCTATTATACTGCTTGCTATGAAGTAGCACTCACTGTTAATTCTACTGATTTCTATAATTTGCTTAAGAAATAAATGGTTAAGACCTTTCAGTAAAGGCCAGACTGAGATCGTGTTTGCAGTAAAAAACTTTTGTATTGTTTTTGTTAATAGAGAAAAAAACAGGCTGGGTAGACTGGTCATAATGAAATCTCCTGATTATGAATTGAAATTACAGAATTCAGGAGAGTTGTTTGTCAGAAAATATCATTTCAAATGTAAATTTCAGAAACAGTTGTCCAAACACTCATTTTTTTTAAAAGCTTTCAAAATTTTTATGCCTTGAAAGTTTTAATAGAAGCAAATAAAAAATCAGAACAGAACTGAGTTGCACAGACTAGTTCAATTCAACCTTAATTGGCAGTATAAAGTTAGTTGGTAATTGTATTAAGACAGATATTTGTGCATTACCCAGTCCAGAACATTATGCGGGTATACGGAATAGTCATGCAGGGGGAGGATAATTAGTTATTTTTGTTCTTTGTAAATGATCAATTTATTTATCATGAAATGTTCATGACCCCTTTTAATCAAGGTAATCAATCAGATTGTGGATATTGAAATAAATTTTCCATGAATGGGAAACCTTATTTTACAGTTTTAGAGATGAATTCGTAACTCATGAATGGAACCCCTATAAGGACCCTCATACAAAAATTTCATTCTCTGCTTTTAGCTGTTACAGTAAAAACTGATTGTACTGTACAGTGCTTCATTTTGGTGGAAAACTGAAATATCGCCAAAATTTAACACCATCAATAACTAAATGATAAGTCTTGAAAGCACCAATTTTAATCCCCGTCAAAAAGTCAGTTTTGGAAAACTGAAATTTCAGCATTGCCAAAATAAATCACTATACAGTATATTTTTGGTTATATTTTTTTCTGAATTTTTCACTTGATGTAGAACAAAAATTTGATGTGTATATTTAAGAAAATAGTGATCATACCGACTGTACAAAGCTAATATTGTCTAAGTATTTGATTTTTTGGCAATTTATACAATTTTTACTTTGATCTTACAGACTGATATTGTCAGTATCTTCGTACTGCCGTGATACTGAAAAATATCAGACATTGTTATGGGCGACGTCACGTCATGGTGTCTGTGACGTTGCCGATAAAAACAATAACACCAGTTTTGAAGGTCTTAACAAAAATCATCACCAATATCACAGATCGCCCTATTGGGCTCGCTGCAATACTGCTGATGATTTTCGTCTCGACCTTCAAACCTGTCGTTATTCTATAGACATCAATGTAGCATAATACTTTTAACATGTGATTTTGTGCCTAACTTTAGGTGAATCCAAAAATGAATGTACACTCGATTCATTCCTTATATGATAACATTAAGGCCACAATGAATTAATTATTAGATTTTCATCCAAATTTTTCCTGAAATGGGGCGGGTAGGCAAATTTTGTTTTTTTTTATTTTTTGTCTTTTTTTTGGTGGAATAAATGCCTTAAACTTGAAGTAAAATAAGCACATTTTCAAAATCAAAAATAAAAAAATTCGTATTGAAAAAATAGGGGCAGGCGGGGATGAAAATCTAAGATTTAATTTATTGTGGCCTAATCTGTCGCTTGCTAGAAGCTGGTGATTTTGTCCTGGTACTTGGGTTTCCTTTGTCAACAAAACTGGTTGCCATGATGTAGCAAAAAATTACTGAAAGTGGGATGAAGGACCCATTCAATCTATCAGTCAGTCAGATTTATTGTTTCATTTGGATAAGATGGGGAATTGTCAAATAATCGTCTAAAAAAACTTTTGAACAAAAGTGGTTAACATTTCAATGGATACATAACCACCTCCACGATCTGGTGGGTAGCATGCCTGCTTGAAGTACGGCAGATCAGGTTTCAAATACCATTTGTGTCAAACCAGAGACTTATAAAATTGGAATTTGCAGCTTCTCTGCAAAGCACACAGCATTCTGGAGATAGGTCAAAGACTGGATGGCTTCAGGTGTCCAGATAATGTGTCCAAGTGGGTAACATGTCTCACCATGCTGTTGCTTGAGTCATCTAGCTTATAAAAGTCCAAGTCAGGGTGCTGATCTAGTACAAAACAGACATTACAGATACATTGTACAATATGACTTGTTCTAACTGTGATACATCTGAAAGATTGCAAACCTGATATTAAATATAGAATAACTACTCTTGAAATTCAAATATGAAAAAATATACAAAGAGTAATTGAACAACACAGTAATTCACGAATGCTCATAGTGCATGAGTGAATTATCAGTGTTGTTTGGTTACGAGTTGTATATTTTTCATATTTGAATTTCAGGGG
>JAOXYI010000005.1:1046502-1056629 GCA_028566495.1 Lithophaga antillarum
GACCACTGTCATGGGTTTGAGTCATGCTTGGCCCGCTTCATGTGTTAAGGTTTCCAGACACCTACCCAGGATTGGGGGTTTTGCTGGTCAGCTAGATAGCTGTTTGGGCTTTCGTCTCCCAGTAAGTCTGGTAGTCACAATCTAGCTGAAAAACAGCTGAAAGTGACTATAAACCTCAATCCAGTCTCAGAGAATAACAAAGTAGAACGTTATGTATCTTTATCATTTAAAACATAAAAGTATTTATAATGACCTTGTTACAATATAAGTAAAGTAAAACAATTTTAACATGGTGCTATGCACAGATTTGTCAATAGATCTTTAATCGGATATTTTTTTTTATGTTACAGTTTCTGCTGGAAGTTCAGATCAAATGGTGAGTAAAAGACAATCCTAAGACTGAAAAATATTAGGCAATGACAGAAAACTGTGATACACAATAAAATCAGATCTAAAGTGTCAGCAAGAAGACAATGCCAAGTGAAAAAAAACACACACACATAAAAATTAAATGTAGAAAAAAATGTAGAACAAGTATGAAACAAATAAGTGAAAAAAAACCTGAAATTTGAACTTCTACAAAAATATAGGAAGATACAAAATTGTGAATCACTAGATTATACAGACTCTTCCACCTGGCAAACTTTAAGAATAAAAAATGACACTGTTACATTAATTTAGGTTTCTCATTAAAACCTTTCATTTCAAAATGATTCTTGATACAGCATGTGATTAAAGAAAGTTATTCAAGAGTTTATTAGTTCAGTGTCATTAGATGTTGATGTAAAGACTGTGTATTTTTTAATTTTTTTTTTGAAGAGTGTCTAGACATAAGTCTGCGCTCTGAGATAATTCCAGTGTGACATATGCCTTGAGAAAAATTTTAAGATCCAGATATTTTGAAGAAATTTTATTTCAATGTCCCATGGAATACTATTTTTTATTTTTTGGTTTTTCAGATACCTTTCCTCCATGACACAGCAACTATTAATGTTTTTTTTTCCAAAGAAAAAAATAGAAGTAATAAAATAGAATAAAACAATATCTTTAAACTGTTGCATTGTCAGTGCTATATTAACATAATATTAAAACTTTTTTCTTTCACAGCTTGAAGAAACAGTAGAGAAACTAGTCAAACATCTGATACAATATCATGAAAGTCAGGAGAAGTTGAAAGGTCAAAATCTAGGATACAAAAAAATCAGTTGCAATTCCAAGCCTTCAGATGGTGCCACTACTACAGGAGACCCATCATCTGATACTATCTCTGTTTCTGAAGACACTCAGTGCAAAGATATTATAATGAATACAGTTTGCCAGCTGAATGCAAAAACACAGCAGTCTTTTCCTCAGGCAACTTCACAAAGGCATTCAGGTGTAGTACATATCCAACCTAAAACGAGCGAACCTGTTTCTTGCTCAAACAACTTGACTCAAGCTCCTTTTTTGCTCAGTGTTAGCCAGTTGCCAACTACAAGTTATCTACTGCTGAGTGGAGGAGCTTCAAATCCTGTTTCCTCTGTCACAGTTACATCTGGTTGTCAACAGCAACCAATTCCTCATGTTTTGGACCAGCCCATTCATCATATGTCACATCCAATCCATGTACCTCCAGAAATGTCAGGGCAGCTAGATTTATTTGCTCATCATGATGCAACTGATTCTGATCACAGCAAGACACAAATGATGTATTCAGATGCGAATAATTTTATGCGTTCTTCCTGCAGTCACGACAAAACAGACACAGGGCATGTTCCACATTTACAGAATGTGTCAGCAGACGACATTCAGGATATTATACAATCATCGTATCCTGTTGAAGCTGGAGACAATTTCAGTGATTTTCCACCTGTTTTGAGCGAAAGTACAAATCCAGCAATACCCTTGACACCGTCTGATTACAGTATTCTTGATAATTTAGATTTTGAGATTTCCGATATGGAAAAACTTTATAATGATCTCAGTGGGCAGTCTGACTCGGTGATTGACAGGCATAAACAGAGGAGCAATATTCATAAAACTGATTCATGTGATCAAGAATTAACAAATGAAATTAATTTATTTAACAGTGACCTTGTTCAGTCATGTCAAGGTCAACATGAACAAAACTTTCCCGACATATCTAGTATCTGTGATAACAAGTCATTGGATAATGGCAAAAACTTGACAGGACAAAAAGTACAGGAACAAAAAATTCTGGACTATTCTCCAGAATGGTCTAATTCTCAGGTAAGTTTTGATTGTTACCATCTAATTCAACCACCATTCAAACAAGGTTGTTTTCAGGACCACAGAGGATGAGTGGTCTAGTTAGTTGGTCACATTTGACGTTGTCTAAGGTGCAATTGACTAACTTTGAGCAGTTGTGAAAACAAAGGTTGAAGGTGCGTTTGACTCCTACCTTAGGTGATAAAGCTTACCATTTACTTGTCCAAGGTCTGTAATTCTCTCCCTGGGTTCTCTGACTTCACAATGTACTGTGGATTAGATTAAACTTATTTTATCACTAAATTATAACAGTGGATTGGACATAAGTTATACCAACTTACAAAGGTCCTTTCCACATGTAGTGTGTGTCCCATATACCTCAAAAAGGCATTTCTTTACATTTTTCTCCAAAACTGAGATTCATATTCATTTATATGTCATAATTCACTGTGATTTGCCTAGTTATAACTATATAAATATCAGAAAAGTTGGTGAGTTTATCACTTTTCTAGAAAATACAACAGAAATTTGTAGTGCATTTTGCATATTCTACAAGATTTTGTTCTAAAAAATGATGGAAAAAATTAAAAACTCTGCAATTTATGACCTTGATATTTTTTTGTTGTATGTAGAATATTGGAGTAAATAAAACAAAATTGCAGTAAAAATCTGCTTTTTTTTAATGTTTTTCTGTGGTTCCTTTATCTGACAACCTGAAGTTTACAAAGAATGCCCAAAAATGCAGAAAATTGTTGAAATTTTTTTGCCAATTCAGTTACAGCTAAGCAAATTTTGATAAACAAGAGCAAAGCAGAATATTTTTTTCTTTGATTGTTTTTACCAAAAATTGTCAGAAAAGCACTTTTGGGTTGGAGGAGACACACAGTAACTGGAAAATTGCTGAAAGTGACAGTACCGGTAAACTCTATTCAATCAACCAGTTAATCAAAATACATTTCCATGTTATTTTCATTTTTCAGCAAGGGATTAGATTAATGATTTATGGCAACTACATGTAGGAAATTCTGAAAATCCTACCATGGTCACAAAATTTTTTCTTACATTTTGATCTGTCTAAAATAAGTGTGATGTAAGGTTTTGTATCTACAGAGCGTATAGATAGGTCACACAAAGTTTGACCTGATGTCACAATACAGAAACCTTGACGGTGAACACATGGTATAAAGAACTTAGTGCTCCAGGTGGCTTTTGTTGAATCTTTTAAGATAATGATGCGTATTCTTTCTGAAATGTTTTTCATTTTTGAAAGTGACTGACGAATATAACCTTTGAGTAGATATGTTTGTAAATGTAGAACTATTTGTATCAGGATTTTTCTGTTGTATGAACTGCATCACTACTACCTACTCTGCAGTGCATAGTAATACTGCTTATGCGACAGACTCAACCTAATGCAAGGAGTTGTCAATCACATTGTGTGTATATCAGGTGCTAAAATGCTGGTTGAAGTACATGTGCAATTGCTCTTTTTCATCACCATTTTCTGTTTTTCAGGGAGGAGATAAAATATTAGTAGTAGGACCGTGGTGCTCACTCTCATCACAATACTTATGTTTGTTTGATAGTAAGCCAGTACCTACATCTCTGATACAACCAGGTGTACTTAGATGTTATTCTCCAGGTAAGGCTCAGTTGTATATGGTATCACACAGCACTGTCATCTGTTATTCCATAGTAAACATTTTATTTAAGTTCTTTAACTTTTGTTTCCCATCTTTGAGAAAAATTTTACAGAGGGATGGAAGGCTGACAGTTTCCTCTGTCCCCTATTCACGCAGTAAGGCCACAGTGAAATATATTACGAGATTTTCATCCAAATGTTTCATGAAATTGGGGCGGGCAGGTGAAATTTTATTTTTTATTTTTTGTCTGTTTTGGTAAAATGACTTAAAAATGAAGAAAAATCCTTAAAATCAAATAAAAAATTTTCACACTGAAAAAAATAGGGACGTGCGGGGATGAAAATCTGATAATTAGCTTATTGTGGACTGGTGCAGTTTTCATACAGTTCTCTCACGATTCTGTATCATCAAAGGTGCAAGGTTTAAAAGGTGGCAATATATGAGGGAACACTGTATTATACATGTAATCAACAACTGAAAATTTCTTTGTATGGGGTACATTATTCATTTTGATTTGTAATTGTTGAACAAGATAAAAAAAGTTTCATGTTTGTGGTATTTGAGAATGACCATAAAATTTAATTGTTTTTTTTTCTAATATGTACTTTGTATCTTGTAGCTCACGCAGAGGGAATAACATCATTACAAGTTAGCTGTGATGGCCATGTGATCTCAAATTCTGTACCATTTAAATTCATAACACAAATTGGCAAAGACAAAGACAGAAAGGAATGGTTTTCTATATGTGGTAAGGACAGCTACATGTAAATGTATGACACTTTTTTGCTTTTTAGCTTACCTGGTCCAAAGGACAATGTGAACTATTGCCATCACTTGGCACCAGCTGTCCTCTTTCTTCATTTGCTTTTTCATATTTTAATCTTCTCCGCTGAAACAACTGGGCCAAGTTAAATAAAAGTTGGTAGTATTCATTCTTTCGATAAAAAGATTTGTTCAACTGAAGTTGATCCTTCCAGTGGAGGGGCCAGGAGGGGCTTCCAAGTTGAAAATTTTGTGAATCTTTAAAAACATTCTTAAGAACCAGCAGTGGAAATTCAGTAATATTTTGCAAGAATGCAGATTCAAATTTGTTCTAATGAAGGCTTCATTGGAGAAATAGTCAATCCTAAAAAACTTTCTTCTTAAGAACTAGCAATAGAAATGCAGTAATACTTGGTATGAATCATATATGTGATGGGGAGATTCAGTTATTTTTCTGACTGACCTCTGTAAAACATAGCTTAACATGGAGCATCACACGAAAGTTTTTGGGACATTTTAAAAAAAAATTAAATATGGACTATTAATATTTATTTCAAGATTATTCTCGAACTGTTAGGTAAGCTTTATTTAATCATCTTAGAGTGTGAACTGAATCTTTATGTGCTAAAACATAATTTCTGAAGGTTTTGCCTTCAGAAGATTCAAGATGTGGGACATTGTTACAAGAATAGAATTTGAGCTCATTTTTTCTAGAACAAAATATTTCTGCCAATACATTATGAAAGAAATATCATTTACTGGCAATTTATGCCCTGATATCTTTATATAGGATTATAAAGTAAATCAGTACATGTACACATTTATTTGTTAATTTAGTTATATTAGCAACAATATAAATTTTAAGAATCTTGATAAATAGTATATGTGTTAAAATAAATTTGATGTGACAGCTTGTTTAAAAGAAATAAGAGGTTTCTTTATGTTAACATATCTTGAGCCATCTTCCCAAGTTAAGGGTTTCCGACTTCACTTCATTCTCCACAAACCCTTTAATAACGCCTACACGGACATATTTACAAGCAGAACATGCTGTCAGCGGATCAAAAGAGAATGACCCTTCGGAATGAGTAAAGTCTGAATTACAAAGGAAATTACAATGGTGCTAGAACTGCAGCTCAATTTAGATCCTGCTGTTCCTTAACAGTTATCAGACCTTCATTATGAACATTATGAATATATAGAGTCGTTCCAACTGACAATGCATCTTTGTGTACAAGACCATTACTAGTACTACTACTCTTATAAAGAACTGGATGTCAGTGACACATCTGGCAGACCGACATAAACACCGATTCCATGGACAAAGGAAGGTATATCCTCCTTATTATGTTATCTATTGTCGTCTGTCCGCTTTAGCTGTCACATTTCATTCTTCTCCGAAACCACCAAGCCAAATAGAACCCACTTGGCAGACATGTTCCTTTGATGGTCCTCTACAAACTTGTAGCGCAGTTCGAAAATTCAAATTGGATACCAATGCCGATAACGCATTTTCATCGACTGAAATTTCAAGGATCTGCTCGTCAGAAACAATATGGGCGATATAATATTGTATAACTGTGTAAGAATGTTCCTTAGATGGTCCTCTACCAAATTTGTAATTTTCGTGCCGATCAAAGTTCAAAGATGGTCGTTACCGATGGATATAGTTTAGCATAGGCCCTGCTTCTCAGGTCTTCTTCTCAGAAACTACATTGACAATTAAACCAAAACTGTTCCTGAATGATCATTTGGTGGTCATTTACCAAGTTTATAATTTTCATGCCAATTGGAAGTGCATGATGGTCTTCACCGCGAAACATTGTATAACACAGGACCCTATGGGAAAACACACATAGATCTTCTTTTCAGAAACCGAGAAACAATTAAACCAAAACTATTAAAGAATGATCACTGAATGTCCTTTACCAATTTGTAATTTTTGTGCCAATTGGAAATACAAGATGGCTGCCACCGTGGGCAAAATTTAAGATAGGACCCGCATTAAACACATTGAGTTCAAAGATCATCTAAGAAACCAAAACTATTCATTAATGATTATTGGATGGTCCTCTACTAAGTCCGTAATTTTCATGTCGATTGGAAATCCAAAATGGCAGTCACCGCTGGACATAGTTTAACATGGGACATTCTAGGAAAAACATTCAAAAATCTTTTTCTCGGAAAAAAGAGAAATAAACCATTATTGTTAACGAATGATCCCTGGATGGTAGTCTATCAGGTTTCTAATTTTCGTGCCAAACGGAAATTTAAGATGGTCTGCGAGACATAGTTTAACATAGGACCTTATAGTAAAACATTCAAAGATATTATTCCCATAAACAACAGAGGCAATTAAACCAATATTGTTCTTGAATGATCATTTGAAATTCCTTTACCAGGTATGTTTTTTATGCCAATCTGAAATCCAAGATGGCATATAATTTAACATAAGATCCTATTAGATATATGTACATAAATATCTTTCTCAGATACTATTGAGTCCATGAAGTGTTCAATGGCAGAATTGTTCCATAGATGGTCCTTTACAAAGTGTATGCTTTTTATGCTGATCTGAAATCCAAGATGGGTGCAACTGCAAGACATAGTTTAATAGGAGATGCTATTGAAAAAAAAAATATTCAGATGTCTTCCTCTCATAAACAACAGAGACAGATAAATCAAAAGCGCTCATGACTGATCACTGGATGGTCCTTTACAAAGTTCAAATTAAAAAAAAAATTATTGAACCTCTTTAAAAATATCACACACACACACATACACCCCTTGTCAGTTGATTAAAGTTTTGAGTGATCTTTGACCCGGTGTCTTGTATAACATTTAGTGACCACTTAAGGAAAGATAATTTTGTTTGAAATTAGTTGGTAGACGATAAAAGATCTTCAATATCGATAGAGTTTGTGACCTTTCACTTACATATAGCTACAGAATTACTTTTTGCCACTTACTGACCGCTTATGAACAGTTTTGGAAAACAATCTACAAAAAATTCACACGCGACTGGCTGAAAGCTACGGAAGCCGGTTAGTGCCACAAAGAAAATATTTTTATGTCGTAATTACGACATAGTATGTCGTAATCACGACTTAGTATGTCGTAATTACGACTTAGTATGTCGTAATTACGACTTAACTACATTCAATAAGTTTAAGGGCTTTCTAAAACGAAGTACCCAACGTGGCTGAACTGGGAGCAGAAACCACTATATTTTTAGTCGAAGTAAAGGAGCATTTGTATCATTTTTTAACAAATTAGTGGAGATGAATGTTTTTAATGTAATTATACTGCAGACATATTGCAAGTGATGTGCATATAACAGCTGCCTATGTCCCAATTTTTGAAAGGGAGATTCCAACAAATATTTGCACATCGGGGCATTTTTAAGGGAGGGAGTTAGGTTAAACCTAAAAAATGACCATTTTCGATAAAAATGGAAGTGGTCCTACCTTATGGACCCCATTCCCTACTTTGCGCTAAATGTTAAAGTCCTTTTGTGTGTATGTGTTTGTTTTCTTTATATTGCTGCATTCAAACTTCAGAGGACCACGATAGCTTAATGGTCGAGACCGCTAACTCATGATCATTAGCCAAACACCACTAAGGTTTCCCGATACCTACCCAGAGGTCGGATTTCACCGGTTTAGCTAGACAGCTATAATTGCACTTCCTTTTCCCTTAAGTCTGTTATTCGTAATTGCTGAAATTGACGATAAACCCCAGCAACCACCCAACTTGCAGACATGAAATTTATGCATAACAAACGATGGCTTAAGGTTAATAGGTCAACGATTAACTGATAATACAAATTTGAGAAACGGGAGAACGTGTATCTTGTTTTATTAGACTCCAGATGCTTTGTGGCGTGGTAAAGTGGGGGGTGCAAATTAAGCACACAGAGCTTACGACCATAAAAGCTATAGTGTGACAAAGAAAGTTATAGGGTTAAATTCAGTGACAGTGTTATTTGTATAATTTGTATCTTATTATGCAGTACATGCAAATACATGTATTAACGAAGACCAAGAAATTAATCACATTTCATTGCACTGAATGACTGATCATTAAGGAGCCCTAGCCAAAGTATTTAAAACTAAATGCCTTCACTAAATTGTCAACGGATTGATTGATTGATTGATTAAAGGCGTTTTTACGCCACTTTTAGCAATTTTCAGCCATATCGTGGCGTCCAGGTTTTGTTGCGGAAGGAACCGGAACAACAGGTGAGAACTCCAAACTTCGGTCACAGGTGCTTCGAGCATTGTACTACTCTTTGTATTAAGCCCCCTACCACCACCACCAAAAACAATCCAGAAAGGATCGAACAATTACAGCGTTCGACTGGTCTGCTCCCACTAACAGACCAGCCTGCAAAACTGGCAATCGTATAAAGGTAGAGTTGAACCACCTCGCCCCGAACAAAGCTCGAACTCACAACCCCTGTGTTGACACGCCGGTAATCTATAAAAGGTGACTAACTAACTAGACCACCCGGCCTGTAAGGTCCCAGTTTTCAACAGAACATGCATATATAACGTCGGAGGACCATGATGCGCTCTTCTGAACAAATTAATATAAAGAAAAGCAGAAATGCCGATAAATTTAATTTTTAACCCACTACGGGAGAATCATCATTTTGATCTAAAACACAGACACTTTGGGATTTTGAGGGGATACTCCACTCAAAATAAATGTGCCAACTTTAATTTTTTTAAATTTTTTTCTCGTCTGACTATAAAGCGTGTCAATTGCAATAAGCTATAGTACTAAAAAACGAATTTCCGGGTTTTACAGGAAAGCGCTCTGATCAAAATGAACAAAGATATAGTTTGAAATGTAAGGATATTATTGCATTTGAAACGCATTGCTGTCGTCCTAAACATCGTTGTCGTTTATTTGCAAATGTACAATATGTGCACTTTGTAATGTCAAATTCTCCCAACTATGGAAGTTTCTAGACTATGGTCACGTAATCTTATTTGTGCTTTCCCCTTTCTAAAAATAGTAACATTACTACTTACGAGATGGTTTGGAGTTTGCAAAATGTTCATTACCGACTCGTGGTATATTCAACTCCTCTTTCATTGTAGAACAGACGCTGGTTGTGATTTTCAGCCAGTTATTACACTTCAATGTTTTCCCACTAATAAGTACATTTCAATATTTCCGAATAAATTCTCCCAACTGTAAGTCTATACTTTATTTTGGACTGATTAAAATGACTCTGTTGTCATGATAAACATTGAAACGATTGAATGATATAGTGTTGACTTTCGCTACAATATTAAATAACGGAAAAGTGTGTTCTGTGTGTTCTGTTGTCAGATTCTAAAAAGACCCAATTCTGTTTTTATCAATATGGCGGTGGAAGGTAATCTGATTAGATCCGGTTAGGCGCAAGGTTTTGCACGCAAAAAAAACCAAACACAAATGCATTTCACATGTCGTGCTTATTTTGTTTTATTAATTTATTTTTTTATTTTGTTTGGAGGGGAG
>JAOXYI010000006.1:53214-94410 GCA_028566495.1 Lithophaga antillarum
TATATATGCATGAACTCTGTCAACCACAATCTCAATGGTCACGAACAAATAATAGTTGGTCAGACTATATCCACATGCAGGGCTGCCAACTTTTTGTAACTTAAATGAGTGAGATTTGCGCGCCATTTGTACGCATAATAAAAATTTCTAATAATCAGTAATAGTCTCTGTGTTTATATGTCTCTGGTCTATTACATAGTTGTTTAAATTTTAAAAATTGACAAAAAAGTTCTGGAGGAAACCAAGAGCTTTCTTCAAAGTGGTCTTTAAAATAAGATGCAATCTGAATACCTAGTAAGGAACATAGCAGTCATGCATTTGTTGGTATATACCTTGTTTAATTGTGGAGAATTTCTTGTTGCTGCCTATGTTTTTGACATTATTTCGAAACTTTCACTTAACTGTAGTCATAAAACAGTTATTCCTCATTATTGTTGCAGTAAAACAAGTATAAAAACAAAAAGAAACACCATTTATTTGAGTATAATCTAAATTCTACAGTTTCTGATCAGAATTACACCTAATGCATTGCAAAACAAACATGACATATAATTATTATAACTGGAACACTTTAAAAAAAGAAGTGTTCAATTGTTCATACAATGTTCTTTGTTGTAATCAGATGTTGCTGACTTAGAATCAGTGATAACTCTTTGTGGTGGTTCAAATCTATTGCATGGCTCTGGAATTGCCATTTTAATTGTCAACAAACTACTCAAAGTCTGTTCCAGATCAAGAGAGTCCCTAAAATCAGTTTTGTTTTGCCTGATGAATGAAAACACTCTCTCTTCATCAGCATTAGAATGAGGCAATGTTACAACAAGTGTTGCAACACTACCCAATCTCTTAAATCTTGGTTGGCCACTTAGACTGCATTTCATATTCAAAAGAAATGCCCACAATATGTCAGGTCTGTAGTATTCAATGTTGTGTTCCCTTAATGCAGCCTCCTTCCAGACACTAGTGGGAATTTCACTGTCTGACATTGTTTGATAGTCAACAAACTCTTCATTTAAGCATTCTTGGTCATGCGGGCTTTTTAATCCAATAACATGTTCAAATCTGAAAATATAACAGTATATTACGATTTGCAGAAAAATGTGGATTTCTGATTGGTTACACAACCGGGAATGTCAGCTTATATTCACGGCAACATCCAGGGTATATAAGATCAAAATGGCTGAATGACTCTCGCTTCGAATATTTCAATGGCTATAAAATAAAATTCAGACCCAACATAACACCCTACCTTTCATATTTTACGGATATAAATGTGTATAATGCTTTGCATGACACGAAATCAATCATACAACCTGCCAAGGTAAACTTCTGTTTGTTGTTTACATTAAAGGATTGCGTAACAATTTAGTCAATCCGTGTTTCACAGATGGATTTGATTTTTATATTTTCGAAATGAAATCGTGATAAAAAGGCTGCCTATTGTAATATATAAATTATTCAGGATTTAGACAGGGAATATAGCATGATATACCCTGTCTAAATCGTGAATAACATATAACATAAATATCCCTTATCTTCAATATTATCTTTTACAAGATAGTGAAATAAAGGACATGTGGGTTAAATATACATAAAACAACACCTACAAAAGTACTAAATGGCACTTTGATTGCTGTTCTTCATCTTAAAGTCATGATTGCTCACATTCATGCTTTGTTGTTTTTCTTTCTTTTAAACAGAATGTACAGGATATAGCTATAACATATGTCATTTTATGTTTATTATATAGTGTGAGTTATTACTCCTTGTTGAAGGTTATAATGTAGCCTCAAGATTTCTTGCGGTTTATAATCATTAAAAAGTTAAATTCAGTGCAATATTGCACTCTTACTTTCAGAATAAAATTGCATGAATACTTATTAAAGTTGTTTGCCATACATAGGTCTTGTGGTGCTGAAAAACATCCACTACTTATAAAGCTAATAAATGATATAATCATGTGTTGACTTCTATGAATAATAGATGTGAATGCATTATATGAAGCATAACTGGTCATTTCAAGAAAAAAAATAATTACCTTTCACAAAAATACATGACTTGGTTGATGTCAGCATCAAGTCGTCTTTGTACATCAATGAATTGTGAGTTCTTAATAACTATATCATCAAGGGGTAGATGGTCCAAAGCATAATTGATTGCTTTTTCATAAAACCTTCTAACACCTCTGTAGAATCTCTTTTCTTCATATGGTGTTATGTCTCCAGACTGTAACATTGAATTCAGCTTGGATTTGGTAGTCAAGCCAATGCTGATTTGTTTATCTGAAATTATAATTAGAAAAATGCTGCACATTTTGTAAATAAAATTTCTATATTAATGACAAGAATGTGAATCATTACAAAGTTTATTCGTCTCTTTCCAATGTTTGTGTTCATATTTTGTGTTGTCTATATATTATCATGTCCTAGGGATTTTTTATTTTTTGGGTGTGCTTTGAAAGTCATTTTGATAGTCTGAAGTCTTAACTGGCAACTCATTATCAATTATACAGGCAACTCTTTAAGTTAAACTTACCATCAAGTTGATTATTACTGTCTAAATAATTGATTTTTGGTAGTTCTTCAAACTGGCATGTCAACTGACTTGGCTTAATAAATTTGCCCATCATATTTTTCAAAAATCTATACATCTGCAAAAAAAAATCAATGAAAATGTACTTCTTCTTATTTTATTAATACTTGAGCTGCAATCACCAAAATAATCATGTAAAGAATATATAGAAAAATAACATATTTGATTTTTTTTCATTACAATGCAGGGAACCTCCAAGCATTTTCCTCATTTCTATGGTGATTGAGTTATTTCTCGTGTACTTCTACTCCATATGGATATGCAATACTGATGATACTTAGAAGCTTAATTCAGTTTTATTATCAAGTGTCTCTATAAATATATACCGCATCAACTTAAGATGTTTGAGGACATTTTAATACTGCTGTTGGTTATGCATTTACTGTGTAAATGTATAATGTAAAATAAGTTACTTTCCCATTTCTTTAATTACCAGTAATGCATGAATACATGTACTAACCTGCTGATACAAAATATGAACAGATGGCTCTTGTCTTTGCAGTAGCAAATTGAATCTTGTGAAAACATGAATAACACACTGTACAAAAAGCATGTAGACCTCAGTCATAGGATCATTAAAGGCTGCAAAAAGCCTTTTATATCTTGCTGATGCATCATCTGAAATAAAACACTATAAATAATTGCTTAGTTCATTAGTTCATATACAAAGATATGCTGAATGCTATCAAACATATAAATATATACATACAAGTGTCCTACCTAAAGTCAAAATAAAACTTGTTTTAATAAACACATATTTAATTTAAAAATTTAGTACTGGTTATCCTTTGAGGGCCTTTGCATAATAGGTGATAAACTATTTTCCCATGAACTACCGATCAATATTTTTTTATACCTTTCAATATTTTAGGAGGAGGTCCATCAGGAATTCGACCTTTTCACATGAATTTTACAGTTTAATGCAGCATATCAGATTACATTTCATGCAGTTACGGGATAAGGATAAATAATCATAAAAAAATTCAATTTTCTGAACTTACTATTGGAGAGAAAGTAACTTTTCAGACTTTCATACAACTGCAAGTTTCGATCCACTGCCTTTTGTAAGCTTAACCATCTGGTAGAACCATGCATAACTACTTCTCTGTACTCAGTATCACAAAAAGTGCAGAATTCTGAAACAGAAACACACATCAATATGTAAGACAATTAAATCAATTTTTCATAAATATCTGCTCTGATCATGCATACCCTGAGAAACAATTTAATGACAAATTTTAAGGCTTATTTGATTTCTTTTGAACGATTTTATCACATTTGTAAATGAAATTTACTGGCTGTAATGTTATCAATTAAACTTTGCAATGATGTAATATTGTATGATGTAATACTGTGACTCCTAAAAACAAACAATAGCAACACTGATACGCAACCAGTATATTCGAACTATAAAACAGAGTATGCTGGAGATATATAAATTATTTAAGTACTTCTATTGCCATGTTTAATCTTCACAATTTTAGAGCTCCAAAACAAAGTCATAAATAAAGATAAGCAGGGATAGGTGCCTATTAAACCCAAACAACAGAGTAAATAAATTCCCTCTAGCTCTCTATAGAATATATGTCAAAACTACTCACTTAATACCCTAACTGTGGCTTAGAACAAAATATAAATAGGTAGAACTATTAAAAAACATGAATTGAAATATGACATGTATGTACCTTCAAGTCCACCTTTTCTATTGGTGCTCTTATCAAACCAGTATCCAATATCAACACATATATCTTCAATGTCAAAGCCAACAACCTTTAAAAAATGCATATATTGATTTGAAAATGCATAATTAACACTGCAAGCTTTATTTGCATTGAATAAAGGAATCTTCTCAAATATTTATGCTTTGAAAAGCATGTAATATACACATATAACTTTATCTGACCGCAGCTGCTCTTTCAATTTGTTTAATGTGTCATATTTTTATTTTTTTCTTATGGTGAACATAAAAATAACATTTTCTTAAAATTAGTTTTTAAATGAGCAATTGTTCAATTTAAAGATTAAATTTTACCTCTGCAAAGGCATCAGCAGCTTTTGATGCATTGTTGTGTAAAATGTGGCATGGGCACCCAAGGAAATATACAGATGAGTTCTTCTGAGAAACCCTGGATTTTATTGAATTCCTAATGCCAAGATTAACACTGGCATTATCAACAGATAATGACACACAGTTACTCCAGGGTATGTCTAATCTGTTCAACACATCATCCATTTTGGTGAAAATTGTTTCTGCTTTTCCTGCACTTGTACCCTTTGTAGTGCACATATCAAGAAACTGATGCTTCACAGTATCACCATCAAATATCTTCACTGTCATTGGGTTCATTTTCTCAAGACCTGCAAAATAAATGCACCATTTACCTTTTGAAGTTATAGTAAGATTTCATCAATATTACTAGTGTTACAAGTAAAAAGTAGATACCCAAGTAAATCTGAATTACTTTAAAAAAATGATGCATGTCCAAAAGAACATTGCACCACAAAAAAACAACACTAAAAAGTTTGGCAATATAAGTTAATTGTCAACTATATCATGCATAGTGCAACAGCTCAGCTAAAGGCACCTATCATATTGCACTGCAGTCAAAGCAGGCTATCAATATTATTGCTGTTGCAATACATATTGACCAAGTTGTCATTAGGATCTTCTTATATATTATTACCTGTGTCATTTGATCCATCAATGGAAATGGTGTAAGGATTTTTTTTCATATTTTCCACCAAGGAGTCTTTAAAATAAGGTGCTAATGCTCCATTAATAATGCAAGAGGTTTTTGTCCTTGCTGACATGTAATTTTTGGCAATTTCTGAATCAGGAAAAATGTCTTTCATCAATGGACTCAAGTGATCTGTGAAGGCAATCGGTACATTGTGCTTGACAATTGCAGTTGCAATCTTGATTTCAGCACGTCTCACCTAAAATAAGAATATTAATATAAATTATATTAAATGTAGAAATTCTGAATTTATGCTCCATCCCATATTATGGTAAAAATGTTCCACTTGTCATTTTTTTATATGAATTATAAGTAACACATCAAAATCTTAAAATGAAAACTAAACTACATTGAAATGATTTAAACCATACTTAATATCCCCTTAATGTACATGTATGTACCTTCACCATTTGGCAAATAAAAGTGTTTCTAACATTCTTAAAGTGATATCTGAATCATAACTTCTAGAATTTAAGAAGTGGGATTAAGATGAAAAATGCTAATACAGAATAATACCAAAAGGAAGGAAAAGATGAAAGTGCTAAAAGATTGTGAATACACAAAGCAAGTGTGTGGTGATTAAATAAAAATAAAGCATATAAGGATCACACATATACAATATTTCATATATACATATATATATAATATGTCTTATGAGAAAACCCATCACCACAACAAGAAAAATTACCTTACTGGATACATCAAAATGATATTATCTGAAATCAAACCAATATTCAATTAACATATCTTCTAACAGATTCTGCTGCGAAATTTTAACAAATATAAAATCAACATATAATATGTGTTTAATTAACAGGAGGCATCAAGGAACCTGAATCCATCAGATCACTTGGCCATGTCTTGCTTTACTGTATTACAGTAAAATTTTACTTTCCGTCAAATGAGATGAGACTGTATATAAACTGTAGACATGACAATATTGCTATTTAAGTTTTTTTTTTGGTCTAAATTACAAACACAAAAATGAAATACATTTAACAACAACATGTCAAGTAACTTTAATGTTAACTGCAACAAGATTATACATTGTACAAATTTTGAAGATTAAATACCTAGCTATATCAGGAAATGTTTTAAAATGAATAATATTTGTTTTCTTAAAAATCATTACAAGTCAATCATATATATTATTGACTCTCACCTTGGACTCCAGAACTTTCATTCCTCCTGACTTTGCAATGGGTTGGGCAAATGAAGATAGGGAACCACTTGTCTTAATATCTCTTAGTTTTTGCTGATGGCCGGGTCCATTTATATGTCTTCTGATGTCTGACTTTCCTTGATGGGAACAGGGACGTTCAACACGACAAGTTGCACACCAAAAATGATAAGCTGTTGTTCCTCTGGTTACCTCTGGAAATTCTTTCGACCATTCACTGTTAAATTTTGTCCTGTAGGTAGCAGCACCCTGTTTTCCCACATTTGGTCTTTCATCTGTAAAATATATGACCTTTCAAATTAGCAATAAAATTTTTAAAAAATGGTATAATTCAACTAATCAATTTATTTTTTCAATCTTTTCTTCACTACAGTAAGTGTATATATACATATGAAAAATCATTATAATTTAAAAGAAAATTAAGATAACATATCTTCTACAGAAATGATTGGTCAATCAATAAAATATACATGTAGCAGCAACCATTGTATTGCCATAAACTTATGAGGTCCTTATGACTTCTAGTTAGATAAAAAAAAATAGCAAGGCCATTTGCATCACAAAAGAAATTCTCGAGTCAACTATAATTTGTAAAAAAAGTAGCAGAAAACCTCATCAAATTTTTCCTTGAAGCTGAAAAGAAAAAAAAAACATTTTTGTATCTGTAACTAAATACATGTACATAGATGTAAAACGTACTTGTACAAATATTAAACTAGATACAAAGGCTGTCGGAAACGACAGCTATCCCTGCACCCGACAGCTTAATAACCCCCACCCTACCTTCATCATATGCCTGAAATGTTTTGGAATTGAATAAAAACCAGAACAAAAAATCAAAATTCCAAAACCATATAGCACATCTACAGATGCTGACCCCTTTTTTGGCCCTTTTTTCTCAACTGTTAGGATCAAGCGCTTTTTTATCATCATCATTAATTTCTATAGTCAAATACAAATCACATGATATATTACTACCTATGTTTAACACTTTTTTCAAATTTAGCCCCTTTTTGGCCCTTTTTTCTCAATTGTTAGGGTCAGGCCCTATTTTATTATCATCATTAATTTCTAGAGTCCAATATAAATCAAACAATATATTACAAACTATGTTTAACACTTATTTCAAATTTGGCCCCTTTTTGGCCCTTTTTTCTCAACTGTTAGGGTCAGGCCCTATTTTATTATTATCATTAATTTCTAGAGTCCAATATAAATCAAACAATATATTACAAACTATGTTTAACACTAATTTCTAATTTGGTCCCTTTTTGGCCCTTTTTTCTGAACAGTAAGGGTCAGGCCTCTTTTTATTATCAGCGTTAATTTCTACAGTTGAATACGAGTCATATGATATATTACAACCAACCTTTTAAACAATTTTGAAAAATAGTCCCTTTTTGGCCCTTTTTTTGGACCTGGACCCTTAACTGAAAAATCCAAGACCTTATTGCGCATCTACAGATGGTAAGCAACAATTCTAAACCAAAATAAAATACCAAAAACAAAAAATGTGGGAGGAGTTTACGTCACACGCCAATGTACCAATTTTGACCCTTTTTTGCCCCTAAGTGGACCCCTGAACCAAAATTTGAAATTCCAAAACCTTATTGCGCATCTACATATGGTGGCCAACAATAAAAAACTATTAAAAATAAAAAATGTGGGAGGAGTTCGCATCACAAGAAAGTGTGACTGAGGGACAGACGGACAGACGGATAAAGGGACGGGGTCAACGACAATATCCCCGAACTTTCTTCGAAAGTGCAGGGATAAAAATACCTGAGGTATAGTCATTTTTCTTCTTCTTCTTCAGTGGGGGCTCAGCATAAGACTTCTCTTTTTCTTTCCCCTTTTTTCCGGTATAGTCATCTTTCTTCTTCTTCTTCAGTGGGGGCTCAGCATAAGACTTCTCTTGGTCTTTCCCCTTTTCTCCTGAACAATGTTATATACAACAATTGAAGTGCCACAGGCAGTGTAAACTTTACATCAACATGATCAGTAATTGATAATAAAATACAAAATTATGAAAATAATAAATATAAAAACCTGGTGTAGAAATCCCCATGCCTGTTCTGTGTATATCAATTTTTTAACATAATTTCATTATATAAACTGACTTTTGTAATGAAAAATTATTATGTACAACAGCTGTGGTCACAAACTGTGTCTGTGTTCATTCAAGTTCTATTTTCTGTATGATAATTCATCATTTGTCGTGGGACAAAAACCAAATATCTTCTCCTGAAGGTGGTGACATGAGTGAATTGCATTTTGGAAAGGGGGGGGGATAGTAAATAATGAAATTAAATTTGTCAGACACTGTTAAGTTTAACTGTATCTATTTTTTTTATTGTTGCTGTTTATTAGTTTACCTTTCATCCTAACAGGAGGTTCATCATCTGGATCTGTCGGTTTTTCTGTAGATTCAGAAGTTGTTTCATCATGATCAGTGGCTAATATTTGCAAAAGTGGAACAAAGTGGTTGGGCTGATATGGTATTTCTGGAGTTGTATCAAAAGAACCGTCTCTGGACCACATTATAAATATGAAATTGGAGTCATCCTGCATGTTTTTGTTGTATCTGTCTACTGGCTTGATGATACCATTTAGAAGTGACCTTATATTTCTGTTACAGTTTGGATATACAGACCAAACTGGACATTTTATCACTGATGTCAAAGCCATTAAATCAAGCATGCCAGACCAATTTTTATTTTCAGCTGTGCATTTTGCTTCAAGTTTGATCAGGCAAAGCTTGTCGGTAGTTTTTGCACTGGCTGGTTCATCTGTGAGCAATACTGAGAAAAGAGTTGAAGGATCATAATTGATTTCAGGATCCTCAAAAGCACTTAACACCTTTGGATGGTCCACATATTTTGCAGCATTTATATAGAGTTCTCCTGCTGTCAACAATCTCAAAATTGCAGCTATTTTAGTGTCTCCAACCAATAAAGTTGACACTGAGTTAAATAGGCAATTTCCATCACCCTTAATTTTCAAAGCAAATACTTCATGGTCTGGTAAAGGAATATCTTCTGGTATTAGTGCCGTGGAGAAAAGGTCAATGTTATTTGCTTGACCAGAAACTATTAAGGGAAATTTGGGTCGAGGAACTTGCCCAATATAACGTTCATAAAGACTATTTACTTCTGTAACATCATGATTAGTTATGGCTCTTTTTATCTTGGATAAGTCTTGTAGTAATGACATTTTCACTTCTGAATTTGTACATGATCAAAACTGATCAATGTAAATACAAATACCGTAAGACAATACAAACGCGGTATTGTTTCAAACGCTTAAACGACGTGTTGACTGGTACTTTACCTGAGCGAAAAAGAAAGTAACCAGTGTATAATCGATGTCGGTAAAGACAAGTCATGAAACTACGGATTTCCTTCTCTGGTAATTTACGCAAGTTTACTTGCTTTCCTTACATTATAATTTTACTATAATAATAGGAAATGCGTGAGATTTAAATCGTTTGCGTGAGAGCGTGAGATATGCGGCTGATGCGTGAGTCTCACGCGAAATGCGTGAGAGTTGGCACTATTGATATTATATCTTGGGACTGTTTTTTAGTTTTTGTCAATGAAGACATCGTAGATGTCTGAGTTGACTTAGAAATGGCAAGGATTACAGGAAGCAGAAAATTGTAAAACCGAAGAGCGGTTGTCAATCAAATTATTTTTTACATCCGCGTTACTGATTACCATGTATCACTCTCAATTTCATATCTTAGATTTTGATATTAGCTAGGTTAACAGGAAAGATTTGTTGTTTTGCCACTAAATTGTATTTCTGAAAATATGGTTACGTAATAATCAGTTTATTCAAAAGAATAATTGTGAATACAAAGTCACGCCTAAATCGCGCATTAATATCGAAGCTGTTACTAATGTAAATAAATGCGCACTATACTGTGCCACGTGTTTGGCAATTTAATTACTTACTGACTGATGTGATCTCGATCTGTATTACCTCAATCATAATATTACAGTTTTTATTTAAAATTAAGAATATCTCTTGCTAGCTATTATTATTATTTTACGTGGTAAACTCTCTAATAAGTAAGAAAAATTATGAAATTAATATAATCTGCAGAAATAAAAAAAAAAATAACGCTGTCAAGGTTATACAGAAAGATCTCGGTCAATGAACTTTCACAAATACAAACTTTTAGATGATTAATGATGTGATATGTACCTCAATCATATATTTAGCCGAAATAAGAATTGGTCGTGCTTATTTATTTTCATTATTTCATGTAATATTATTACCCATCTAATAAGCTTGAAAAAATAATAAAATATAACCTCGGCAAAGATAACACACAGTCATATGAAAAAAATTTAGGACAATTAACTTTCACAACAATAAAGTTTTAGTACGCATGTGATGAAAGCACATCAAAGTGCACTGCTGCTGTAAATAATAAAGCTTCATTATTATAGTTTATCAATAAAAAAAAACCTGTCACAAACAATGTAAAAATATCAGATTAACTGCGATTTATTTATTATCATTACTGCAAGGAATGAGGTCAGTAGCTAAGTATCGTCTGCATATTTTGAAACTCATACTGATTAAAATACTCTTGATAACAGAAAAAACGGTAAATAACCTTAGCACCGGGATATTAGTTCTATATGCTGTTAACAAGAACAACATGTGTAAATAATTATCTTCCAATGTAACTGATCTTTAAATCGTAATTCAACACTGAATAAATATAATCCTTATTTTTCAGTGACATTTTATGCATTTATATAAATGTTTTAAGAATAGTTCGTATTTGTGTATAATTCACGACAATGTTATGTCCATTTTTGTGTCATTTTGTTTTGAGGCGAAATTGCGGGTGGTTTTTTATTTTTTTGCGGAATGATACCAAGTTTGCAGAGCGAAAGGAAAGAAAAACCCTGTTTTCACAAAATTCCAGACAGTCGGCAGAGACAGAGTACAGAAGGTAAGGCATGTATATTTTCTATGCGAAACCATGTAAACTGATATGTGTTAGCGATAATTGAAGAGTTTTAATTGGTTTTAATGACCTTTAATTATTATTTTAATGAAGGTAAAAGAAGATTTGCTGTAAAAAGAATTGATTTTGTTAAAATCTATTTTTTATGACCAAAATTCAAAAATTAGAATGGGAGAGATTGCTATTCAAATGAAGCAAAAATAAATAAATAGAATAAATAATAATAATAATAATAAACAAAACTTACATACACACATACTCGAAAAGATTGTTTTTGGTCTAAATTGCGGGATAGTTATGTATTTTTTTTTGTTTGTTTTTTTTTATTACGTAAGCTATCTACTGTCACAACTAGAGTTAAGCGCGGACCATTTGATTTTCTGCATGCGGAACCAACATTTTTTAGCTGCCGGGTTTTGTTTCAGATTTTTTTTTCAATGCAAAAGATCAGATTTTCCCAAACATCCATGTACTGTATTCCAGCTGGAGATATAATCACCAGTAAAATTATGAATGTTATAACAATATAATTTCGGAAGGACACGATTCCTAACCGGAACATATATAGTTTTAACCTTTGAACAGTCCGATCCCCAGGAATCAACATCATGGTATTAGGCAAAAAAAAATGATTGTTGGTTTCCCCTAACCCGACCGGGTCAATTTTCAGGTGCCTTAGTTTATGGATATTTGTTCTTTCTTAAATAATTTTTAGCAGAATTTCTATTTTGTCAGAAAGAATCTAAGAGTCATTCAACATCTAAAATTTTCTATTAGAACAGTAGAAATATACGTCAAATATTATTTGTTGACTTTGTAACTAACCCGAATAATTCAGGCCCTCTCCGGTATCCGATTCTCTCCTTCTGTCGATGTTAATGGAGAGATCGTAGTGAGCGGAATATAACGACTGAATTATTCGGGTTACTTTGTAACGTGAAATTACAGTAGGTGCTCCTTTCTGGGAGAAAATTATTAAAACACTAAAAATTGTTATAATCTCCCTTAGTTGGTTTCCTGTCTGTTAATATTGGTGGCGTCAGACGCATGATTGGTGCAGCATGACTGAGTAAACTTTGTTGCATATATGTATGTACTAAGCTTCTTCTTGTCTGCGTATGAGCTTCCTTTAAACAGGAACACCACCATAAAGGCGTAAACGGAGAACATTTAGCAGTCTGTGTCGGTACACATTTGCCTCCCTAGTTCCCAACGGCAACACACGGACTTGTCCCGAGGACAATTTTTTATTTTTACTATTTTTTGAATTAAATCTGTCCAATGTAAAGCTATTTTTATTACAATCAAGCCGTTTCACGATTTTGTTAAAATTATATACTTTCCACGTCCATATACTGAAAAATCACAAGGGATGAAGGCAAGCTCCAAACAGCGATTGACGTTTATACCTCTCTTATTGCTGCACCAAGGTCTTTTGCTTACAACCAGATGTGTCCTTTATTCGGTGCGGAATCAGTATAACGTTCAAAATTTTGAAAATAATCGGGTTTGTAAATACTGCTTTTTCCCGAAAAAGTTTGCGTCATAATCCAGATATTGTAACATCAGATGTCACATCACAATGTTTGATGACGATGTTTGAAATAACTGCAAATTGCACAATCTTTCTTTATCTTCATTTGTATTTGCGTTTTATTTTTACAAAATTTAAATATAAAAACAGCGATAAAAAATAAAATAAAGAGCAATTTTTATTTAATAAGCTAATCGTCAATTAACGGAAATGCTTCTTTTTCCCGGGTAGTACCAAAATTTGAAAGGCCTTCTTGAAGCGGGATAAAGCGTATCTATAGTATAAGCAAAGCTAGGGCGCGATCCTGCTGTTTCGGAGCTTGGGATGAAAAGACTGCCATTTTGCCGGAAGTTTACAATTTTGTTCAAATTTGGTGCACCTCATTGTGGACGAGTCCATGGAAACAAATTGAAGGTCAGATAACTCTTGTAAATGTCACTCGGGACTTAATGTAGGTTTTCCGGAGTTCTCTAGGTTGTTGGTATACAAGAGTTATCTGCCTTTCAATTCATCTCCAGGAACTCATTCACCAGATGCGCGCCAAATACGAACAAATATGTAAACTTATGTTCTTTCGAGAATATAAAAAATACTTAATTATGAAAATTCATTTGGCATTTTTTTGCTTCGAATAACATTTCTTATATATTTTATGTATTTCTCGAGCCAAAAAATGTTTATTTTGCTGTATGAATTTGAAAAAATAATAACTTTTAGCACTTAATCCCAAATATAGAATTGTTCGGTTTTATGAGTAGGCTAAAATTTCATATCAATTTCTTGTCTAAATTTCAAGAAAAATTAAATTTCATTTAAATTTCAATATTTTACTGATGTTCTGACCCAGTACAACCAGAAAATGGGACAAAAGAGGTATTTGAAGCCTTTAGTATTCACACAGTATACTTGTTGACCCTTGTTTTATATGAAATGGGACATAGATAGGGACAAAGACAACAGCTTCTGAGGACAAATTTGAGCCAATTACAACATACAAAGTGGAATAAAGAACTTAGATTTTACTAGTTTTATACTTTTATAAAAATTTCAAGCACTTTTTATTGAACTTATCATTTCCATTTGCCTCCAGATCTTTATTTCCTAGCATTACCTGAACATTCCTGTTGTTTTACGACGTAATATATCATATAATAATTTAGCATTACTGGGATGTAAAATAATATTTTTGTAGCCTTTTTAAGTGTTGTAATCCTTGTCTGACACCTATTGAATGAAAATAAATGCATACAAGTCACACTTACATGTATATCACTGTTATGAAATTGCCTGGCTGTAACAGAGTATTTGTATGGGAAAAGCAGAAAATAACAAAGTATGGCCAAAACCATAAAATAATGCAGGTAACTCAAAACTATGAGTAAATAACAGTGAAATAAAACTTTTTTCTTACCAAATTAAAGCAAAAGGAGAAGGGGCATTAAGAGCATATTTTGGCCCAAAATTTTCTAAAAATTTTTAGTTTTCACTAACAATGGTACAGTTATTTTCAGAGAGTCAAAACATTCGTTTATAAGAAAACAAGACATTTTTGCAGATTGTTTCAGATATTCTGACTAAATGTAATCATTTAAATGACGCAACTGATCAAAATGTCAAGTTTTTGCCAATTTAAGGAGATTTTGATGTATATTTCGATCTGTAAAAATATGTCCGCACGAAAATTACAACTTCATATTTGCAGGGAAGATGCATTCGGGACCTCCTCACATTATACATAAATATGAATTTGTAATTTGCATGCGGACAATGTTTGATATATGGTTACCAAAACATCAAATATTAACAATTTCTTACATTTCTGTCATCTAAGCCTAAAATTGTGACGTCAAAAATACGTCATAACCCGGAGTCTATCAATCAAATGTTTTGTTTTTATAAGCGTTGAAATTTTAACATGACTCATCCAAAATATTACACTGATTGAAGTATAACGAGAATTTGGGGCCAAAATCCAGCCTTAACGCCCTTACTCCTTTGGCATATTTGTACAGTCAAAAGGTCTGAATATGTGATATTTTAAATTTTCACCTCTTAGGTCCGAGTACACGATTAATTCCGTAGTGCATTTACATATTAAAATAACCTCAAATTAAAAATATCACACCAGCTCAAACTCAGTAATCTTTCTTTTATTCATAAAACTATGATGTCTGAAAAATATATCAAAATTTTAGAAAATTCCACCAGTGCTAACTCAAAATATTGGCAAAAATGTCTGTAGGGGGTCAATATTTCCCAATGTCAGCTTTGAACAGCTTAAATTTTACCCTTTTTGGCAGTGACCAAATGACCACTTTTAAAAAAAAATGCTCAAAATACTTGATACTTGATAAAATCTGGTATTTTGACCCTTGTGCTTTGTATTTAACATAAAAAATATAAAAAAATACCTGCAGAAAGAGGGAAAAATAAAAATGGAAAAAATACACTGTTTTAAAAGGGGAACTATATTCGTGGACAACGAGTTGAGGCATATTAATTGTGTACTCGGACCACCTCCCAAAATAGTGCAATAATAAAACACTCTGCTGAGTAAGATGTAGTCCAAACATGCTTTGGTCAGTCATATACAATGCAGTTTTTGTCTCGCCTGCACCTAAAAGTCATGGAAGCGAAACATAGGGATAGTGTTTTCTGCAGCGGCAATAACGGCATCAACAATTGTATATGATTAGGATTTGTCATGTTTATGTTAGTTGTAGGTCCATTATAGGGCCCTGCATCGTGATGCGGGTGCCCCATAGTTTTCACCTTGAAGTGTTAGAAATAAGCACTTGCCCGCTTGCCCGTGAGAGTCAAAATTCAGCAGGGCAAGTAAAAGTCAAGTTGAGGTTGCCCGGGTGGCAAGTCCCAATTGATATTTTGTCAATAGGCCTGAATCTCTAAGCCCTGTTATATATATGAAGTGAACATTTTGAAATACAACTTTCAACCATTGATAAAAGCATCTTCTTCACATCTATTTTTGTGGTGCTTACAATCAAGGAGGCTAATAAGACAGACAAAAAGAAAAATAAACTAGTGTATCTGATGTGCTTTAAGCATGTTAAGTGCATTCAACTTGTGATTTTGCTTCAGAAAAAAGTTTTTGAGATTTATACATGTATGTAAGAAGTTGATTATTGTCTTCTTGTGCTTTAATTTTTTTTATATTCATATCTCCATATTTAGGAAACCACTGTGAGTAAAAGGAAAACTGATCCCGAAATTAGCATAAAATTACTTTGAGACGTATAGGAAAAATACAAATGAACTGACTGAAGGATTCTATTTTGAACTTGATAATATATGCACATTAAGTACATGTATATTAAATTTATAGTATTACTCACTTGCTTAAACCATCCTACATTTAAGGAAATCTTTAGTAAAGGGACACAAAAGTTCGAAGAGATATATCGATGAATATCAGATAAAAATTTTTAACAAAAAAAAAATATAATTTTTTTTTAGAAATTAATATATCTGATGACATATATTTGAAGCCCAAGTTAGATTTTCACAATAGCTTTTCATTTATCTAAATTGATTTAGTGAAACCTTGTGATGTTTGTAATGGTTCGTGATTTATATGATAGATAAATAAGACAAAGAATGTATTTCTTTTTTTAATTCATTCAGTATTTTTGTCACATTAATAAATATTACCCCATACCCTGTATAATCATGATAATCAGAATTTTTTACAAAAAGCGTTTCAGTTTATAAAGAAGTCTATAAGAAAATGTAACAAATTTTAGAGGGAAAGTTGAGATTCCCGGGGGCAACATGAAACTTGAAAAAACTTGCCCTGTGGGAAACTTAGTGGAAAAAAGATAATTCTAACACTGCCTTGTCTGTCCGTACGTCCACAATTTGTCTGCCAAAGTTTTCTCTGCTTCTACACAAGGTAATGATTTTATATTCTGTAAGAAGCTTTATAAGGATGAGTTGTACTGTGTAAGCAAATTTCAGATTTGCCAGACATCCACTTCCTGTTAACCAAAACTTGGATTTCTGTTTTTCAACAATTTTTCTGTCACAGATTTCTCAGCTTCTACACAAGGGAATGATTTGATATTCGGTATGAAGCTTTATAAGGATGAGTTGTACTGTGTAAGCGATTTTCAGATCTATCGGACATGGACAAAATCTTCTTCTCTGAAACTGCTTGGCCAAATAAATTGATATTTGTCAGGAAGCATCTATATACATGTACAAAATGTATGAGAGGTCCTACATTTAGTTTCCTCATTTCGTCCCGATCCGTCAACAAACATGGCCGCCATGGCTGATTCTTGTTATTGATTGGCTGATATAGAAAAAAAATCTTCTCCTCTGATGCCGCTTGGCCAAATGAACTAATATTTGACAGGAAGCATCTATGAGAGGTCCTACCAAAACTTTCCTTATTTCCTTTTGATCCGTCAACAAACATGGTCGCCTTTGGCAATTCTTGTTCCTGATTGGCTGATACAGAAAAAAAACTGCTCGGCCAAATGAACTGATATTTGACAGGGAGCATCTATGAGAGATCCTTCATTAAGTTTTCTCATTTTATTCGAATCCGTCATTTAATGTGGCCACCACTGGCAATTTCTTGTTTCTGATATGCTGATATAGAAAATAAATTCTTCTCTGAAATCGTTAGGCTAAATGGAGTGATATTTGACAGGAAGCATTTATGAGAGGTCCTTTATGAAATTTCTTTAATGATGCTTAATTTTCTTCTAAAACGTTTTCAAATTTAATTTTACTAGATATTTCTACACTGTTATTTAGAAAATATCTGTTTCACGGTTTTGAAGACGTGAAGCGATTCGTTCGAATTGTTGGACATCACAATGCTTGAACATAAGCAAGAAGCCATTGTAGGCTGTGCGCAGTAGAAAAGATGTTAACCATATTAACATTCTTGATTGGTAACATCACGTCTCTAGTAATAAATTGTTTACACCCGTGATTGAACGAAACTCACAAACGCTTAAGTTCCATGCAGTTGGTTGTATTACATTTAATTTCAAGTTAGTTTATATATAGAAGCTGCTGAACGACATTCCCACACTATATATAAGGCAGCAACCATTTGATTTTCTGGGGGGGGGGGCTATGGATTTTTTTTCGCGACAATTTTTTTTTTTCGCCTTCGGCGAAAAACAATTTATTTTTTTCGCGACATATCGAAAACAATTTTTTTATCCCTGCTTTAGCATTACACATAGTGGCAGCTGAGGGTGAAACAAACAATTTTTTTTTCACAAGACCAAAAACAAATTATTTTTTTCATCTAAAAGTAGAAACAAACTTTTTTTTCCAAAAAAATCCATAGCCCCCCCAGAAAATCAAATGGTTGCTGCCTAAGGTGTACTTTATAAATTTGCCTTAGTTTTCTTAAAGGATGAGGGGCCTTAAGAGTGGAATTTGGCCCTAAAGTATAGATTAATTTCAAACAGTGTAATTTTTTAAGCAGGCGATGTTCAGTTGTCGAAGATCATAAAAATAAAACATTTGAATGACATTTTGACGTCATTCTAATAGCCTAACATGATAGAAATGTAGGAAACGCTCAATATTCATGGTTCCTGTAACCAAATATCTCATCCGGAAACATAGGGCGTATGCAAACAACAAGTTAATATTTAAGTATAATCTGAGGAAGTCCCAAATACATGTTTATGCCAAATATGTTTTTGTGCGCCCATAGTTTTCCAGACCAAAATATGCATCAAAATATGTTTAATTCAGCCAATATTTGGCATTTTTCTTTCTTTATTCATTTAAATGTGTACATTTAGTCATAATACTTGGGTCAAATCTGCAAAAATTGTCTTGTTTTATAGAATATAAATGTTTTTACTCTGTGAATATAATATTAGAATGGTCATGTGGTAGACTAGATATTTTGGCAAAATCTTGGGCCAAAATATGCCCTTAATGCCACTCATCCTTTGTATTGGTGTACTCCTTGAAATGTGCTTTAGTGTTCACCATTACCAATGGTGACGTGAACACGAAGGCACGTTTCACAGAGTACATCAAAACAAAGAAAAGGAAGGCACATTTATAGAGTACACTGTTTATTTAGTGTGATTCCAGTCGAGCACACACAGTGATCATTTACGAACACTTTTGGTGGGAGTGAAATACAGTGCTCTAGGATTTTTTGACTGCTCCTACTTACCACGGGAAAGTTCTTAAACAAAACCCACTTTCCCACATACAAATTCGACTCTCCCTGATTTTGGAGAAGAAATGTGGTGAATTTCACAGTAGGCTAATCACTATAAAACTAAATCAATATGCAATAAACATTTATTGAAGATATGAAACTTGAAGTTAAATGTGTTTATTAATTTTGATGAATACTTCAAATAAAGATAATCTCTGATTATCCTACGTGACGTTATTGGGAAACCGAATTCCCCATCCCGACATCGTTTTCATATTAGAAGCAAACTTTCACTCGAAACACTCTGAGGTTTTCATTATGAATAAGGTAAATTAATTTTTCCGAACGTTAGAATTAAATGATAGTTACACTTCCCTCTATTGAAAAGTACCCAACAACGAGTTGACGAAAGTTATGAAACTGAACATGATGCCAATGAAATGTACACTTGTGCACAAATGTACATTCAATAAAATTTTAAGTGATTATTTTCAGGTACTTGCGGAAAAGTAACAGCTAAAAATTCACTTTCCCGCGGCAAAAATTTACTTTCCATGGGTAACTGAAATGGGAATCTTAGAGCACTGAAATACAATAGCCATAAACTGGTCACACATGGTTTTTGAAAATGAAAGTAAACTGGTTCTGATTCGCTTCACGTTTGTCTATCATGTAAGGAAGAGCATTGTACAGCTTTATAGAAACCTGTCAAATTTTAATAATTAAGTGAGAGTGTGCAACCTACAATGTATAAATACTGCAAATTGACGCAGTCTAAAAATACTGCCACACGTCTTGGCATAAATACCGCACAATAACAGAAACGATCTTCGCTTCACCATGAGTGATGCACTCGCCACATGGGGGTGAAAAAAATGAAACTTTAGGGGTCCACATGAAAAACCAGACGCCTACCGTTAATTTCAAACCCTGTTTTGACATGTAATTTGATACTTTTGTTATTTTTCCTACAGTGTGATTATAATCAATAATGATCCTTTAGATCATTACTCATAAAGTTTACTAATGCCTAACATTAGCATGTTTATTTTATATATTATTTCAGCAAAGTCATATTTCCATGCTTACTTTAAAATTTCTTTCAGATGTTAAAAAATGACTGTCGGTGAATACTTTGTTGCGTTTTGTTTCATTTTTTTAATTTTTTTGTATAAACTATTAACTAGATTTACAAACATCAGGTAATTTAGTTTAGTTTTTTATTTGTTGTTAAATCTTGCTTTAGTTTTTATTAGCTCACCTGGCCTAAAAGGCCATGTGAGCTTTTGCCATCACTTGGCATCCGTCGTCTGTCGTCCGTTGTCCGTCCATCCACAATTACTTAAAAATCTTCTCCTCTTAAACCACTCAGCCAATTTTGTCAAAACTTTGTAGGAATAGTCCTTGAGTGGTCCTCTTCCAAAATTATGTCTGATGACCCCGCACTCAAACCAAGATGGCCGCCAGGCTAAAAATAGAAAAAAGGGGGATGAAATTTAAAAAATCTTCTCCTCTGAAACTACAAAGCCAATCTTTGCCAAACTTAATTGAAAAGATCCTTGGGTGGTCCCTTTCCAAAATTGTGTCCCATGACCCTGACCTCCAATCAATATGGCCAACAGGCTGAAAATAGAAAAAAGGGGGGATGAATTTAAAAAATCTTCTCCTCTGAAACTGCTGTTCAAATTTTAACCAAACTTTGCTGAAATGATCCTTAGGTAATCTTCTTCCAAAATTGTGTCCGGCATTCCCGACTTCCAACCAAGATGGCCGCCTCAGCCGAACTTAGTTTAACATAGGACCCTATGGGAAATTTGTTAAATAATCTTATTTAGAATCGCTTGCTCAATTAGAACTAAACTTTGGTTGAATAGTCCCTAGGTGGGTCCCTTTCAGAATTGTGTTTGATGACCCCACCCGCCAACCAAGATGGCCGACTCGGCGGAACTTAGTTTAACATTGGTCTTTATGGGAAATTCATGAAAAAATATTCTCGTTTCGAACTACTAGCTCAATTGGAACCAAACTTTGGTGAAATGGTCATTAGGTGATTCCTCTTTCAGAAATATATCCGATGACCCGGCCTGCCAACCAAGATGGCCGCCATAGCCGAACTTAGTTTAACATTGGACCCAATGGAAAATTCATTAAAAAATCTTCTCGTCTGGAACTACTTTCTCAATTGGAAACAAACTTTGGTGAAATGGTCTTGAGGTGATCCTCTTTCAGAAATATATCCGATGACCTGGCCGGCCAACCAAGATGGCTGCCACAGCAGAACTTAGTTTAACATTGGACCTTATGTGAAATTCATATAAAGATATTCTCGTCTGGAACTAGTCGTTCTGTTGGAATTAAACTTTGGTGAAATGGTCTTTAGGTGATCCTCTTTCAGAATTGTATCCGATGACTCCGCTTACCAACCAAGATGACCACACACAGCCGAACTTAGTTTAACATTGGACCCTATGGGAAATTCATTAAAAATCTTCTTATCTGTAACTGCTTGCTCAATTGGAATTAAACTTTGGTGAAATGGTCTTTAGGTGATTATCTTTCAGAATTTTGTAACATGAATTGAAAAAATTCCTTTGATCTTTCGGTGCTTTAAATTATTTATTTCAAGCAGAGTGCATTAATATTACGATTAAAACAGTTATTGCACTCTAACGTTTTGTTCGGCCAACAAACCTATACAAATACTATGGAGTAGGAGTGGCCAAAACCAGTGCATTAAAATTATGCAAATTAGCTGATATTGCACCACAGTGGTGAACAGTGGGAGGGATTAAAACCAGTGCATTAAAATTATGCAAATAAGTAGATATTGCACTGCTACTGAATCTCCGTCTTCAACATTATTTTGTTGTATAGTTTCATCATTTTTAGAAAATATCATAGTCAATACAAAAAAAATAATAATAATAACAATCAATCTGTAAACAATTCATTTCTTTATCAACAAGTCTTTGTTTTATACCAGAATAAAATCTTTTGAATATCATTCACACACCTCACTTTGTAGGTATTCAGTGGCGGATCTAGACCCTTCTTAAGACAGATTTTGGGCAAAATAGGGGGTGTTTAGTAAAATTAAACTTGTCTTAATTCTTGAAAGTATGTGATGCCTGAGAACATAACGGCCGTATTTAACATAATAATAGAATTTTGCATTGACTCTTATATGCCATGTATACATTTTTCTTTAAAATCGATTCCCTCTGCGAGTTTTTTATCAAGCAAAACAAAAACCATAAGACCAGAAAACATGTACTCAAAATCTCAACGGTAAAATATCGTAAAATAATTTTTGAAAAAAAGATAATATATAAGTTCTGTAAGATGTCAAAAAGGTGTTTTGTAATTAAATATTATGAATATAATCTGTCTGGCGGCTCAGCTGAAGTTTGATGAATATTTTTAGGCTATCTTTAGGCACAGACAATTTACTTTTCGGGAAAGGGGGAGGGGGTTGCTTGGATTCGTTTACGTCTAATTATGAACGACAGGCAATTTCTTGGGGAAATTCTATTTTTCCCGATTGGCAAAATGTGGAACAGATTTTTGTTCATTTTAGATGCCGGTAAAATTATTTTTTTGACAAAAATCAGGATCAGAAAAAATTCCACACCATCTCCGTAGAAAATCAGATGGTATGTCGTAACATTCTAATCTTTCATGAACTCAGTGCATTATCCTTCCACGACCAACTTTTTAAAAACAATTCTAGATATCCTTCTCGGTACACTTTTCTCTATGTGAATGCGATGAATTCGTTAAGCCAGGAGGTTATGCATTAATCCCAAAATAAAATGAATGTGATTGAACGTCATGAAAATTCAGGTGAGGTCATCACCTGTCAATCATAGGTCATTCATGTTACAAATCATATATAGCACGCCTTACTCATTAACATATTTAATGCACTCAACGCTTCGCGTTTCGTGCATTAAATAAGTTAATTCGTAAAAGGCGTGCTATATATATTACATATCCGATGACCCAACCCTGCCAGCCAACCAAGATGGCCGCCACATAGAAACTTAGCTTAACATTGGACCTTATGGGAATTTCATTAAAAAAAATCTTCTTTTCTGGAAATACTTGCTCAACTGGAACCAAATTTTGGTGGGCCCTTTTCAGAATTGTATCTGATGACCTCACCTGCACACCATATGGCTGCCTTAGCTGTACTAAGTTTCCTATGGGAAATTCTTTAAAAAATATTCTTGCGGACACTACTTGCTCTGTTAGATTACAATGTCAACATTGTCCTGGCAACAGTATGCCAGGTGAGCGATTACAGGCTCCTGGGAGCCTCTGGTATGAAATTACCACTTGTTTATATCAGCACCGCAAAGTTATAAAACAAAACAAACAACATTTCAACACAGCCATGCGATCAGCAAATAGCATGATAAATGACCAATCAGCTGGTGCAAAGCAAGGGAAGGGAGATAATATCAGTTTGTTCTGTAATTTACTGTATAGTACTTTATATTCGCGGAACAAAATTTTCGCGGTTTTCAATCTTAGATTTATTCGCAGGGTTTTATATTCGCGGACATTTAATTTTTTAGAAACATATTCATGATTAAGTTATGAATTTTACGCTTTGTTGATAATAGTGAAAAATTCGCGGGTTGTAAATTTTCAGGCATATAGTTTTAATTGCGAATAGCGTGAAAATTAATACCCCGCGAAATAATGCAACCATACAGTATACACATTAAAACTTTTTTTATGCATGTAAATTTCACAGGACACCATGATCATGATGATTATTTTACTACTAGTACATGTAACTACAAAATTAAGGCAACTGTTAATGCTTGATCAGACACTTACAACATAAATACCTTCGACCTGATCACCTGTCATTTGTTTTAACGATATCTGGTGTTCCCCTTCGCCAGTAAAACTATTTAGAGTGCAGAATTATTAACCTTAAAAAACAGGAAACATGTTTTTCATGAAACAAAGACAATGTGCAATAAATTTAATCGGTGGCGAAAACTACCTACAGACAAAAACTGCCAACGTTGCTATACATGCTTTAATTGTTTTCCTATGTAAATTACTTGTAGATTGTACACCATAATGTCTTTGATAAGAAGGAGAGGCAAACCATATTCCATTTATACCAATGTTCCAGGCAAGAGAAAGAAATTGAAAAAGGGAGTTACTGTAGTAAAAACATGCAAAGAAGACCAGCAAGAGGCATCAAATGGAGTAACAACAGACTCAATACTACTGCCGAATCCTGATATACAAAATTATGTCGTCCAACCAGAATTTTCTCCTGACGATTCAAAAGTACATGTAGAACATTCAGGTACATGTTACGCAGTAATCTCATTTATGTTGTTTTATACTCACAACTCGTCATGAAACAATATTTATTTGGCACGTTATTTCAACCAAAAGTAGGTAAGATCTCAAACATCTTTGACAAAAACAAATGTATATTTTAATTTTATAAAAAGTTACATAAAGCAAAAAATTTCTACTCATAGACTTAGGGTATTACTGTCTCATCTGTCCAGTGTTGGACATTGTGAAAGTCTGTGTTTTGTACACAAATTGATTGAAATGATGGTTTGATATGCACATCTAAACTCAGACATGCGATGATTCATATTAATTAAATCCAATAATTTTTCTTTTATTTAGCTTACAGCAAAGCAAAGTCTAAAAGATGTGAAAACTGGGAAAATCTGCGCCCACAGCTGCTTAGTGCCTTTATATCAACAGAAGAACCATCTAGTTCCGTATGTTACTCATGTGGACAGCTAGTTTCGGATTTATATCGTTGCCTAGATTGTGGTGTATGGATGAATAACTGCTTGCAGTGTACAAGACAGAAACATTCATATCCACACCTACATACTGTTGAAAAATGGATGGTTTGTACTTTGATGTTTATATTTTATAGTATTTAGTTCATTAAGTCACAAGTTTATTGAGCTAATCATGACAATGTCGTGGATAAAAAAATATATTACAGCAAACTACCGGTATCAATAGACCAGTGGGCTCTGGACCAGATATTGTTCCACTAATAAAATTCTAATTAAGTAAATATGCATCTAATTTGATCTGTATACTAAATGAAAAAGCAAGATTATTTTCTATTTGCATATAAAACATATAAAAAATATATATTGAAATCTGTGTAAAAACTAATCACTCTTTGACTGAAAGGTTTGTTTGGTTTTCTTAGGTCCGAAATGCATTGAAATTGACAAAAAGGGATTTCAGAAGATGGCTGGTTTAGAATTCACTGTATATGCATTTGACAAGAAATAAATATGACTAATTTATTGAAGCCGAAAGGATTTTTTTTGTAAATCTTTAAAAAATAAACAGTTAAGGTTATACCCAGTAAATCAAAAACATAAACCATAAAAATCATATTTACCGTTTGTTTACCATCCAAAGGATATGTGGGAAGTGTTTTTTTTTATTTCAGTGCTTGATGGAGAATCTCAATATCTTCATGTATGTGAAATGTTTTATTTATATTAGGGCTATTCCAGAAATAAATATGTGGGAGGGTTGGACAGCACTTTACATGTATTTCAGCACCAACCACCCATACAATTTTAATTCAAAATCATAGTGTATCTTAGTCATGTTAGTACAAAATTTTGCTCTTATACCCATCACCCATGTATTAAGTATTAAAAGTGGCTTCCAACCATCCCATATATTTATTTCTGGAATAGCTCGTATGTACTTATGTAATTAACTAAACATTACTTTATAATTCAACAGCATGGTACTTTTATTGAGTATGTGTTGGACTGTCCTGTTTGGAAAAGAGTAGACCATACATGTGATCACTGTTACCAGAAAGAATTAGTTGTTGTAGATGATAAAGGTAATCAGCCTTTATTTTAATTGCTGTACTAAACAAGGCTCTCACACCAGTTTTCATGATGTAGCACTTGTTGCTTTCCAGCAAATTTTTTATGCCCCCGCCTTGTACTCGATTGATAATCGCTTTGACATGAATGATTAGCAAACAACCAAGCAAGTTACTGACGAAGAAGATAAATTCAGCGACATTTCCCCTTTTTTTCACTTCAGCGACATGATCGATTCAGCGACTTTTTATTTTGTTAATTCAGCGACATTTACCTGAGCAAAAATACATAGAACCCCTTCCGTCAGCCAATACCCCCTGCTCACAACGGGGAGGTGGAAGTAGGATTTTGAGCAGGATATATATTAGTCAACTATTTATTGTCTACCATCACTGTTAAAATTGTGTAAAAATTAAACACCGTTTAAAATTCGATACCATCATATTTACATAATTCATCAAACGGATCACAAATTGATGACGGGCTGTGCTTTGTATGCCATGATCTTAACATACTCATATCTTGAGATTTCACTAGATCTATATTGTTCCTGTATTTCTCTCATCCGCTGTGCATTGGATTTCTCAGTTGCAGTTAAAACCATTGCTTGACGGTGGCGGCTCTTATCTTAAGATGGTTGTACGTCTGTATAAGTTTTACCTTCTCTAAAAAATCATGTTTGATTTTATTTCTATTTTTATTTTAATATTTTACTAATACTTACTAAATATTTATATATATATATTTTTTATAATACTTTACAAATAATTCGATGTTAGTTATCTTTTTTAAAATACTTTCATTTAATTCGATGTCGCTGAATTTATATACATTTTTTATTAATTGCATTGATTAGACGCCGCTGAAAGGATATGCGGAATTGCTCAAAATATGTCGCTGAACTGATAGTCGCTGAATTTATACGCACCCCTTACTGAACGATGTTTGAAGTTTAGTAATCAAGTCATTATTGACCATTGTTTTGTTAGCGACTCTTTTTCAAATTATTTTGCTACAACCTGAGAAAATATGTAATCCGTTTGTTTGCAAAACCCAAGCTCTAAGCCTAAGTAGGTACAATTTGGTTTTTGTATAGATTCTATCAAGTACTTAAGCTTTAGTAAAATGTAACTTCTGGCATGTGTAGATTAATAAAATTTAGGAACAAATAAAAACTGAAAACCAATCATTGTTTTTGAATATGATACTTTGGTCACATAATTAACCAAATCGGATCTTACATGAATTGTAACTAAATTCTTCTGAAAGAACATGATTGAATTACAATGGTCTATGATGACCAAGCTACTCCCTTGGTACATGATTTAGTAACTTACTTGGCTGTTTGCTAATTGTTTATGTCAAAGCGATTGTAAATAGAGTCTAAGGCAACAGGATCATTAAGTTGTACCCTTGTCCTTCCATACATACATCTAAAAATTTTCGTCATAGATTCCTCTGCTCCTGTATTTGGAATGCCTGAGCCTTTAGCATGGTGAGTTGTACCCTACTTCCCCGTTTCAGGTTTATCACTCATCTACTTCCTGTTTGCCTATGTCCGTACAACACGCAGGTTAACACTGTTCAATCTAGCTATATACCTATACACCTTTTATAAGTGTGCACATCTCCAAAAGTAAAATACTGTCCTTTCAATTCATAAGGTCATGTGAGCTTTTGCAATCGCATGGCGTCCGTCGTCATCCGTCCTTAAACTTTTCACATTTTGATCATCTCTGAAACCACTGGACCAATTTGAACCAAACTTCACAGGAATAATGTATGGATGGTTCTTTACTAAGATTGCCCAAATTTTTCCGATCCGCCAAAAAAACATGGCTGCCAGCCCAGGACATAGTTCAACATTTGAGCCTATGGGAAAAGCATATTTTGACTATCTCCTCTGAAGCTACTGAAGCAAATTGAACCAAACTTTACAGGAATGATGTATGGAAGGTCCTTTACTTAGATTGCCTAAATTTTCAGGATCTGCCAAAAAACATGGCTGCCAGCACAGGACATTTTAACATTGGACCCTATGTGAAAAACAAATATTGTCTATCTCCTCTGAAGCTACTGAAGCAAATTGAACCAAACTTTCCATTTATGATGTATGGAAGGTCCTTTACGTAGATTGCCAAAATTTTTTCAGATCCACTAAAAAACATTGCCGCCAGCATAGGACCTAGTTTAACATTGGACCCTATGGGAAGAGCATATTTTGACTATCACCTCTGAAGCTACTGAACCAAACTTTACAGGAATGATGTATGGAGCATCTTCTACTAAGATTACCTGACTCGAGTGGCTCTGATTTTTTCTCACACTGGTTAGGAAGTATGAAAATCTTACAAGAATTAGAGAAATATAGTTACATTATGTCCCGTTGATTACGATCATTTCTCACATCGAGATAGTTAAATTTTCTCGATTAAAGTCCTAGGTCGAGGTTTACCTTTTATTCGTTCAAGAAAACAAACATTTCAATTGATGACTTGTACCAAAAAGTGATTAATGTTTAGCTGCAGACATTGTGTGTTGCATGATAAATCCTACTGTAACCACCATAATGGTGCATCAGAGAAACATCTCGCGCGCTAACTGCACAACGATATTAGCCAGTCAGCAGCTTAGAACAAAATAGACGACACGTTGATTATCAAATTTTTCTCAAATCAGTTGAGTAGTGTGAAAATCTCACAAGAATTTGAGAAATGTTTTTAGCTCATCTGGCCCATGTTGAAAACAGAGAGCAGCCAAATGAACTATACAACATTTTATCCATATTAGCATTCATTATTCGGTGTTAAAGTGTAATGGTTGTTTTAATTTACTTTCTGCAGAGTATTTATTTCTTTTGCAGGTAGACAACATGTTTGTATTTTTGAATTTTGTCCCTGTGAACCAGAGTCTGTTACTTTGTTAAGGTTTAACTTGTGGGCATCTTCTCCCAAACATCCAAGACTGGCATTTCATGTTGAGTTGTTAATGTTGCTCAATGGACTTCTGTTGGAGAGCCATGTGTCAGTTAAGAGTTTTTGTGATGTACTCAGTGCCAGACATTCAAAACATAATGCTTTTTATACAACAAAAGAGGTATGTCATTTATTTTCCTCTAATTGCAAGAAATTTAGATAATAGAGGTTGTGTGTTATTCTTATAATGCAGCTTTTGGCAGGGTCATGTATCTGGTCCGTCAAAATACAAACGGCAGCAATGAGTGATTCATGGACCAAAACCATGAAGAATGTAAACATTATTTGACTTTTTGGGCAATCTTATTCTTAATAAACAACTGTAAGTATAAGGTATTTTAAATTAATATATGTGGGTGAAAAAAAAAGAAGAGTCAATGAGATGATCAAAATAGCAAAAGAAACTAGTAAAGGCAGCACACTGCATATCCCCACGCTTCAATGTAATTATCACCTCGTTTCCATATTCCAAATGAAAAACACAGCAATCACAAATTGCACCCCCCGTTTTCGAAGATTCAACTTTCTTGACCCTCTAAAAGTCATACCCCCAGGTGTTGTACAAAAATTTAAATTGGCAAATATAATGAATATAAACATCCCAACTTATGCAGTTTAAGAGATTTCACTACAACTAGATATCCTGAAATACATGCCCTCAGGGGTTTTACGAAAATTCCAATACCATCATTCAGTTTGGCCAATATAATGCAAGTTATGATATGAGTTTCATCATCCCAGCTTACATAGTTTCAAAGATTTCACTATAGCTGGAAATCTCGAAATATGCCCCGAGGGGTCGTAGGAAAATTCTGATACCATTTATCAATTTGTTAAATATAATGTAAGTCATGGTATAAATTTCAACACCCTGGCATATATAATTTCAAAGATTTCACTATAGCTGGATATCTCGAAATATGCCACGAGGGGTCTTATGAAAATTCCGATACCATTATTCAATTTGGTAAATATAATGTAAGTCATGGTATAAGTTTCAACATCCTAGCATACATAGTTTAAATGATTTCACTATAACTGGATATCTCGAAATACATTTTCGGCCAAATTTCTGCCCCAAGGGCATTTATCAAAATCCCGAAACCTTCGGCACCAACAACTTTAAGAGTGTTACTAATACACATAGTTTCATGTTTCTACCTTTAGTAGTGTAAGAGGAGTTCTTGGACAATCGACTTTTGGGATTTTGGGACCCCCTATATATAGCTAGAGGCCATGCCCCCAGGGGTCATACGAAAATTCCGATACCATTACAATTTGGAAAATATAATTCAAGTCATGGTACAAGTTTCAACATCCTAGCTTACATCATTGAAAAGATTTCACTATTACTGGATATCACGAAATACATTTTCGCCAAAATTTTTGCCCCTAGGACATTTATCAAAATTCCGAAACCTTTGGCACAATTTTTTCAATTTTTTTTATTTTGGGACCCCCCTAGAGGCCATGCCCCCAGGGGTCATACGAAAATTCCGATACCGTTTTTCAATTTGGCAAATATAATGTGATTCCTGATATAAGTTTCATAATCCTAGCTTACATAGTTTAGAAGATTTCACCATTTATTGCATATCGCGAAATTCGTTTTTCGCCCACAATTTTGCCCCAGGGGGTGCTATCAAAATTCCAAAACCTTTGGCACAGTCCTCTCATATAGTGTTATCACTGATCCAAATTTCATCTTTCTATGTCAAGCGGTTCTTGAGATATAGTGCGACATTACCAGACGTACGTACGTACGACGAACAGTGAAACATGATCCCCACGCTTTCGCTGGCGTGGGGATAATTAAAATTACTGTTTTCAAGTGAAAAAATGTTTTGTTACAAGTGTTGCCAATATGTTTTTATTTAGTTTTGAATAAATTGCATATTTTGGACAATATTTGTGCCATAAAAGGAGTAGCTTCTGTTACATTTATGAAAATGCCTTGATTTAGTTTTCGATATTTTCTATGGAATTATAGTGTTCACATGCAAGTTACAAAAAGATAAAATCCCTTTATTTTTCACTTTCCCCATAAGTTTTAATTTGGAATTTCAATGCAGACATATTTTAAATAACAAATGAATGGACTAAAGTTTTAGCAAATTACTAGAAAGTTTAAAAAATCCTACTTTTTTTCTACTTTAACATTTTTATATTATTTTTTCCTTAACCTGTACTATGGCAACATTAAAATATAATCAAAGAACCAATCTGGTATGTTGCATCAAAAGTCATGAAGGTTTATAATATGTGATTATTATGGAATATTTCATACACAAAACTCACAACATACACAAAAAAGGTGATATGTATCACCATGCCAACTTGACAAGGTATTTATAAATAGGCAAAATAGTACCTGTTTTCTTCTATGAATATGGTTTGTTGTAAAAAACATTAAGTTGGTTTAAGTAAATCTGTTTTCAGGTACCTAAGCTTAAAATAAAATTTGAATCTTTAGGCCTTACACTACCCATTTCTAATACTTTCACAAGAAAACCTCAAGACAAGTTTGAACAATCAGCAGTAACAGGTATTTTGTTGGAGTATTTCCACATTTTACCACCAAAATATGAGACAGTGGAGATGTCTAAAAATAATTCCAATCCAAAACTATTACTTGTGTCTCTGATTGCAGTAACTCCCTGTATAGTGGTATGAGATATTGTTTTTAACTTAGATTTTTCACCCCTTTCTTTCAGAATCAAAACCTTTATAAGATTTTGATTACAGAAACAGTAGGAGAGTTTAGACATCTGTTGTACAGGAAGGAATATCCAACTCATCTTTGTAAAGGACTTGACAATGGAACAGAATGTCCAGCATGCTATACAGTATGAATTATAATATCTCAATTTAAAATACAGAATGTAAATTAAAAAAATCAAAGGATATGGTGTAAATGTACATGAGACAATAACGCATATATATTTCATTTCAAAATAAATTTTAATGGGCTGTATGGCCATTTCGGCAAGTTATGCCTCATCAGCAGCACAAGGATCAAAATATAGGAAGTACATATTAAAAATATTGAAAGAATATGGAACTAAATAGATTTAAAGATTGTTACTCAGTCCACACTCGCTTTGTGTCAACATCTGCCCTTCTGTACCCTTGTTCAACCTGCTACACGTATCATGTTGGGCTAGGCATAGTGAGTATTTTGCTCTGTTTTGTGTTTATATTTCAAACATCTTCTTTGAAAGTACAAATCACAATTCAAGTGTTTGCAATGTTTGGTAGATTAAAAGACATTGTCTATAAAAAAAATTAAGCAGGTCTGTGCCAAATGTTGAAAATTTTTACATAGGATAAACAGTAATGTCTATGTAAAATGACCTAATATCTATGTTAAAAGACTGGAATTCTGTAAAAGTTTGTATGATTGTTGTTAAGTTATTCAGCATAAAAACTGTTAATGTAATGTGATGTATAAAATTATAATATATAATATTGCTGCTAGCATAGTTTACATTAGAACACATGTCTGAAATGACAATATTTATATCACATGTGTCAACATTTTATATCAACCGAAATACATGTGGAACAAATCATGCATGATGTTAAAAGTTATTTTATTTCAGGTTTCCAAAGCTATACTATCTTTTGATGCCGATTTCCAACTTGTAAGGAAAGTATCATCAGGAAGTAGCTGGAAGGATCCTCTGCATGAAGGGAATTTCTTTGTCAATCAGGAATCTGTTGATGCTTTTATGGCCAGCTATTCTACTGATAATAAAAAGGAGGACATTGTATGATTATATGCATAAATTTTTCTTGAACACTTTTCTAGATCAGCCAAAAAATATTTTTACGCCCTGCCAATAGGTGCGACCCTTAATTTTTACTGATGTCATTATGTATGTCTCCAAATATTTCCATCAGGCATAACCCTGCAAAATGGCAAAAGGAAATTGTTTGAAATTTGCAATTAGTTGAATCGTGTAAGGTGTTTTCAGAATTGTCGGATGACCACTTCTTATTTACCCATTGTCTTTATGCACTTTATCATGTTGGACTTTATAGCTCAAATAATAGCAGAAATTGACTATGTTATAATGTTTTGAAGATTTTGCATGGGAATATGCCAATAGTGCAGCCACATAAATGTTAATGTTTTAAGAAGATGACATACAGTATCTAAATTTATGTTATTTCTCTTTTGTTGCACACCAAGGCAGACATATCTTCTTCAGCCAGTGATATCAGGAAAACTGCCATGAAAATGTATCAATTTGGTATCTATTCATAAATCAATGATTTCATAATTCTGTCATATATTTGTTGTCTGTATCAATCTAGGAAATTCAATTTTTGCTCATCAAATTGTCAATTTATACCAGCAAATCTTCAAATACAATACATGTACTATCAATTCCTAAGTATAAACATTAAAAGATTATTATTTCTTTTTGTAAATCTTTTTTGAAGGATTGTAATGAGTTTCAAGCTGGAAGTTCTCTCAGATCCAAAATAAAGAATAAAAAATTATCAGAAACAGCTGTCTTTGGCTCCATTTGCAGACATGAATTCCCACAGATGTTTTTCAGCTTAAAACACGGTGAAAGGTAGATTTTACTTAGAAAGTTATACAATTGTAGAAAAAGATAACAGGAAACACCCACAATGACAGAAAACTCCAATCACAGATCACGATCCACCAAAGAGTCCCACCACAAAAACACAAATAATAGACAAAAGACAAACATTTAATACGATAGGAGCTCGGGATAGCCAGACTTGGTACCGGCACTCACAATAGTCAGTGGTAGGGTTGAACCGGTTTTCGGGTACCCAAACCTCCCCTTTCTCTATCCCGTTTCCCTATAGTATAATAAACAAACGAATAAAAACCAACACAGATAGACCACTAACTGAATGACCACAATCTTGAAGAAGAAAAAAGTAGGACATAACGTAATTTAGAAAGATGGGTCAAGAAGTGCTTGCCACTTAACTGCCGGCCAGCTCTAGTAGCCTAGTCTGCTGGTAAAACACTGTCGCACTACGGAAGAAAAATCAAACTCAAAACTTCCCGAAGGATTTGGTAGAGAATCGTCATATGTTTCAGTAGAAATTGGCAGTATCAGTGAGAGGCCAGTATAAGTGTAAATATGTACTTAACATGATCCTACATATAGTTGTTCTGAAGTAAAGGTCTTTTGCCATCCAAAAATGATTTTATCTTTCAAAAATGTTGTTGTGTTATGACCCAACATTTGGATGCACAATGTTGGGCCATGACCCCCACAATACTTTTCGAGGTGAGCTAACACAGGCTCTGGTTTTCTATAATAAGTTGTTAACCATCACTGTCTTTCTTTTTCCAGGGTTGGATATTCGGTCTTCTTGCTGGAAAAACTTCTGCAGAAATATGGTGACAAAAAGGAATTGCATGTAATGTATGACATAGCATGTATACTGGATAGACATCTGAAGGTAAAGCCCCGTCATGTATTAGATCAATTATTAAGAAATGTTAATTTGTCTAAAACACTTGACATTGTCCACGATGTATATCCATAATGGAACCTATCCGCTCAAATCGGCGTTACGCGATATTCGAGGAAATCTGATACACCAGTCTCCTTATTTTTACCATTTACTGTCATGAAAATTTGTTTTGAAACTGTATATTAGATATCACGGAACTCGGCGATCATTAAATTTGCCCTTTATACAGTTTATGCGACGTGTATATACAAAGAAGCAGTTTTTACAAAAACAACTGTAGTTTCTACCGCATCATATATGGATAACATACTCAAGTTGTCTCATATTATCAATCCAATGGTATTTTGTAATATAATTATCAGCTAGTGAATATTGTAAATATTCATTTATGTGCCATGACAAATATAAAACCAATATAATGTATATCTATTTCGAAAATCAAGACAATGGATCGTAAAGGTGGCGTTACAAATATTTTGTGATAATAGCGAAATAAATGAACTTTAAGGGATACGTAACTGAAGACTGAGTTAGGAGATGACGCAAATATTTTTTTTCTTTTTATAGTTATAAAAATCTGGCAATTAAAAGGTCATAAAAAGCGAATATTCATGAGTAATATGTCCAAAATTCCACTTCTCATTGCCAGTGGTTTCGTTGAAAAGCTTGTGAAACGTATTTTCGGCAAAGGTACGTGTATTGTAATTTGTTTGGAATAAAATCATACATCAGAGAGTTCCGTGAGAGCAAAATACATGGTATGCTTACCTTCCTTCCTTATTACTACCCTATTTTCTCATCCGCTGATTTGTTTTTCATCACGAAGGACCGTTATTTAATCCCGAAGAATCGTGTAATGCCGATTTGAGCGGAAAGGTTCCGTTATTGATATACACCGTGTTGTCTGAACCAGTGAAACTTTCCTTTTGATAATTATGTCTCCCCATCGACGAAGAAAGCTGCCAAAAACGTGATGTTGTCCAATTGAAAAAAAAAATCGTCAAAGTTTCCTTGCTCTCACTTGTAGGAATTATTTGATATTTGGTCTGAAGTTTCATTATGAAGAGTTGTACCCTGTAAGAAAAAAAAGAAAAAAAGGCAGGAAAATTGACAAAATTTTCATCAAAGTTTTCTCTGCTTCTATGTATGTAAATGGTTTGATATTTAGTCTGAAGCTTCATTAGGAGGAGTTGTAACATGCAAGCTATTTCCAGATATGTCGTACCACTACTTCCTGTCACAAATGGCCGCCAAAATGCGTGAAAATTTCACGATTTCAACGAAAATTGATTTCTAGGCAGATTTTGCTATGGGGAACAAGATGTAATCATCAATTTGGCAGCCAGGAGCAACAGCTAATTCTGACAATTGCAAATCTAGTTAATATTGTTTTTTTTTTTTTTTTTAGCTCAAATGGCTTAAAAGGCCATGTGAGCTTTTGCCATCACTATGCGTCTGTCGTCCGTCAACAATTTCAAACATCTTCTCCTCTGAAACCACTGGGCCAATTGAAACCAAACGTAGTCTGAATCATCACTAGGGTATGTAGTTTCAAAATTATGTTCGATTAGTCCGAGGAGTGAACAACATGGCCACTGCTACTAAAAATAGAACATAGGGGTTAATTGCAGTTTTTTGCTAATATTTCGAAAAAGGTTACAGATATCTATTGAAAAATTTTCAAAAATCTTCTCCTTTGAAACCACATATTATAAGTCAATTGAAAGAGACCTGGGGTGTAACCAGGTGAGGGATTTCAGGCTCCTGGGAGCCTCTGGTTTTTTCTTCTTGGCTGAACATTGTCCCCCATTTTCTCAAAGATGGTTGGTCCAAACTTATTGAAACTTAGCACAATACTAGATGCCTCTATTGAGATGTGTAAATCAGATCATGGAACTTTCAAAATATCCCCAGTGGCCACACCCAAAAAAAGAGGTGAAAATTGAAGGTGTGTCAAACTTAATGAAACTTTACAGAAATGTTGTCTGTTATGTGTATAATCAGATTCCAGTTTTAACATTTTTAAAGTTACCATTCTGTGGCACCCCTCGGCTTCGAAACCACTCCCAAAAAAAATGGGGGATGAATTGAAGATGCTTACTTGATAAAACTTTACAGTTATGTCCTCTTTGATAGATAGAATTTTATTATAGTGTTAGAATTTTCAAAGTATCAACCGTGTAGCACCCAAAGGCTTGGGAACCACACCCCAAAAAAAAGGGTTGAATTGAATTGAATTTATTTCAAACTTGCTATTGAACTTCATATCTATAGTCATCTGCACACCCCCTTGTTTTACTTGATTTCTTATGATGTTTTGCACTAAAGCCAATTGGACGTGTTTTTATTGATGTTGAAGTTAGGGAAAACTTGAGTTTCCTTATCAGTTGCTTTAGGGCTTTGAACTAGGAGACAGTAACTGCGAGTACACTTTAGAGGTCGGTACTTCTTGTTGTAGCTTGTCTTACTCGTTATTGTATTTGTTTTCGGTATTGATCTCAAGTGTTAAGCCCATTTCAACTGATTTTTATAGTTTGTTTTATTGTTGTTTTGTCACACCACTGTCCCAGGTTAGGGGGAGGGTTGAGCGCTCACTAACCGGTTTAACCCCGCCACATACTTTATGTGCCTGTCCCAAGCCAGGAACCTGTAGTCCAGTGGATGTCATTGTTTACTTGTTTATTGTTATTCGTTTTTCATGTTTTCTATAGATTAGGTCGATTGTTGTATTTGTTGAATAATTTCACATTTTGTTTTTTATCGGGGCCTTTTACAGCTTACTTTATGGTATGGACCAATATCCATTGTTGAAGGCCTGACGGTGACCTGTAGAAGTTCAGATTTGTCTGTCTTCAAGTGGATGGTTGTCTCATGAACAATCATACCATATCTCCCATTTTTATATATCTATAGGTTATACAGTGTGACACAAGAAGCATAATAATTTCTAAGGGAGACTGCTCCCAGGCAATGTCTACTTGACCTTTTAATGCTTTAAATGCTTAAATATATGTGAAGCCTACTTTCGGGTGTAACAAATTTGTTACAATTAAAATGGATTTCTTTTCAGATACACAAACCAAATATTCACAGACGTGTTTCACTATCTATTCCAATATTTCATTGCTTTGGACACAAATATTCTTGTCAGGTTAGTGAATTTTCATTAGGGCTATTCCATTAAAATGAATGTGGGTGGGTAGGGAGGAGTTCTGAAATACCCCTACAACCAACATACTTTTTTAAACTTTTTTGCATATATTATATGGGTCGATCACCACAAATGATCCACAACTAAAAATTTGCTTCCTACCCTCCCACATCTATTCTGATGGATAAGCCCTTACCTATAGAAAACATCATCAACATTTTTTTTTACCTGTCAATACTTAATTAATTTTTCTACTTTTTTTTTCTAAAAATGGCCATTTTCTAACATGTGCACAGCTTTTATCACACTTATTGCATTGTAAATCTCAAGTATTCATTTTGGTAGTGAAATTCTTAACAACTGATTGTCTGACCATTTTCATGTATCTTTGACTGTTCATAAATCATTTGTATTTAACCATCTTCTAATTAAAAAGTTTTGCACTTTAGTTAATGTTTCGTTGGTAAAAAATATTAATGTGCTACTGCTGTATGTACATGTATCTAGTTCATTGTCTCTTTATTTCAAAAGTCAAGTCTGTTTTTGTTCTGATTTATTTGTGTGGTTTGTATTTCCTTATTTTTCATGTATTTATGATCTATGTTTAATGTTTCTGTTTGAAAGTGGAGATTTTATTTGTTTCCAGATACTTTTTAATCCAAGAAGAACACATGGGGTTGGACTTAGTGATGGTGAAGGAATGGAACGTTTATGGTCCTACTTGGGTAGATTTTCCAGTATCACTAAGGAGATGACTCCTGAAAATAGAATTGATCTGCTGAGTGATGCTTTGATCCATTATGGACATAAAAAGAAAAACAAGTTAGGCAAGATTTATTGATATTTACACTGCCCCTCTATTGCGTTTGCTTGAAATTACCCTTTTGGACTGCTGCTTTGGTAGTCTACTGCCATTGTTGTAAAATTTTATGGTCACAAGCAGAGTTATTTAGGGTGCTATATTTTTTTTAGTTTCATTTAAACATGTTTTTTTTCTAGAATTGTTTATATATGAAAATTGTACAACTGTTAAAGTCTGTGAACAAAATTGGAATTTATTCAGCCACTTGCACTTGAATGAAAGTTCACTGTTGTCCAGTTCAATACTATTGAATGCCTATATTGATAATTATGGTATTAGACAGTATGGCTTTTCTTCATTATGAAAGTCATGAATGGAACGAATAAGCGTAAATTTAAGCTCACAATCATTGACAAACAGGATGTACCCTATGGCAAATGTTTGCATTTTGTGTCCATGGCTGTGAATTTATGTGCATTGCTGACAGTCCGTCTGTCCGTCCCTCAAAGGTTTCCAACCAATAACTTATGAACGAAGCAACGCATGGACTTCAAACTTCAAACCACAAAACTCAGACTAAGTTCGATTCCTGGTTCAGAGGTCAAAGTGATTCTAGAGTTATGCCCCTTGAAACATTTAAATTATCCTAAAACGTGAGAGGGGTATCACTATCATGTAATGCATCATTACTATTTTTTATTTGTCTTTTATCATAGGTTCAACATTAGTTTCAAAAATTGAAAAGTCAAGGCATCTCATGGAAACCAGTGAATCTCTTTTGAATGAAATGCTTGCTCCATTTGAAGGTATTACTTGTTTAAATGATGAACATGTATAAACTAAATGTATAGAATATTCTGCTTGAAACATAAAATGATATGAAATAGGTAAGGAAAATAAAATGGTAAGATGAAACCACAAATAAAAGGTAAAAACAGAAAACAAAATATACACAAACAAAACGCTAAAAATATGTCTAAAACTGCCCAAATTTTCGGCAGATACTGCCTTCATCGGGGACAGAAAAGAGGAGACAAAAGACAACCTGCTAGACGAACAGAAGAGCACCAACATATGAAATAGGCATTGCCTAAAAGCAGACTTGCCTAACCTTACGATTTTGGCATGAGGCTCATAAAATTTTGGGCTATCTTATGCCCTTAGGCTTGTTAAATTCCGTATGATTTTACAAATTATTTATCAACCTGGATTTTATTGGGGTCTGGTCCGTCACTTAATGGCGGTTCCGTAAATTATAGCATTGTGGACATTTCCCTTGAAAGAAAAAACAATGTCAAAATTAATTATGAAGTCAATTATAAGCTTTCAGCTAAATAAAAAATCATTATTCATGTTATTTTATCTATGTATAGGTAAAAACAATGATGATGTTGGAAATTGGTTGCAAGAAGAGGTAGACATACTTTCAAAAAAGCAACCAAATAATACAGGTTAGATATTTTAGATAAGATATTATGCACAATGTTTTACCACAACAACTTACAGATCAAGGACCTATTTATCTTGATAAGTTATACATGAAATATTCATTTTGTTTTCATCAAGTGATTTTCGTTGCTGTAAGGGACAATGTATTGGCATGCAATGCTCTCAGGATGTTTGTTACTTATGACTTTTTAAAACAAACAATACAATGTACTACTATTTGTTGTTGAATATTAAGTTATCTGCACTTTTTGTAAACCCATCTTTACAAACAAAACATATTACTGTATACAGTTGTCATTCAGTCATCATTCAATGTTTTTCCTGAATGCTTTTTAAATCATTTGAAACTTGTTTGGACATCTAACTTAACATATTAAAATGAAGATACTCATACCTGTTAACCTTTTGAATGCTCTAAGAGGGAGATCTCCCTCTTTTTAAGTTTTCTAAGAGGGAGATTTTGCGTTACAACCTTTTTTGGCAGAAAAAAAGAATAAACTTGCTAAAAATCCAAGTACACAGATAAGACAAAGATTAAAAATCTATGATAATCTTGTTAATCTACTAAAGGTGTCCAATCAAAATTTGAGTAATTAGTATGACAAAAGGATTAACCAGTTGTTGATTGTGTCTCTATGAATATTATAATTCACAAACATTGCATTTGTATCAATTAAATAAGCCATTTAGAGCATAATTAATGCAAAATTGCTGCTAAGAGGGAGATTTGTGGGAGAAATTTGTGAAAGAGGGAGATTTGTGTCTCCCACGTGGGAGACTTTCTCAAAGTGGGAGATTGTCCCAAAAAGAGGGAGTCTCCCTCCTAAAGAGGGAGAGTTAACAGGTATGGATACTTAATGATTTAGAGCTATTCTTCTATTGTATGTTCAGCAAAAGTTTGGTCAGTTTACTTGCCAAGTTTGTATTAGAATTTGCTCAAGCATTACAATTAAGATTGATGCTTGCAAACAATGAAATAGGTGGAGTTTCAGTTTGTTTATATAATACTGAGACTTGATTGGCTATAATATACATACAATAGAAGAATAGCTCTAATTTTGAATTTATTTATAAACTTTTTTAGGTGGTGATGATTGGACCTATGAGTATGTACTGAAATTAGAAAAATATTTAGAACTCCGGTATGTATTTTAATTTTGGCCCTTAAACATGGTTAGATTATCAGTTCTGTCTATCCCTCTAAGGGCTGTTCCAGAAATAAATGTATGGGGTTGTCGGAAGGCGCTTTTTATTTAACCCTACCATGCATAAAATTTG
>JAOXYI010000006.1:94510-113390 GCA_028566495.1 Lithophaga antillarum
TTATTTGGTCGTGACAAGTAACCCTATGGTCAGATGAGTCACTCCGATAGTACCATATATGGACTACCTATATGTAGTCGTACGACACACCCCTGACGCAAAATGACTCACTCTAGGACCCTATGGTCAGATGAATCATTCTAGTACTATATTTGACCATGTTGTATACCTCTCCGCGAGATGAGTCATACCGGACGTTTACCGTCTATATCTAGTCATATACTATACAGCTAAAACGACATGAGTCACCCAGAGACCTTATTTGGTTCCTTTCATATGATGAATCACCTTTGACGCCCGTACGTGCTGAACCAACCAATGGGAACGAAGGACTGTTGTATAAAACGATGCGTTCATTCTCCCTAGTTTCATTCACAAGTTGATCGAGATGGATAAGACACGTTGCAACATTGAGCTGGGAAATAATAGATTTGTAAAAGCAACTGAATGGAGAGACGAAATAAGAATCGACGTGAGAGAATGGGAAACGAAAGACGGAAAGTTAATACCCACGAAAAAAGGACTCAGCCTTCCCCTGTCCAGATGGAAGCTTCTCGTCGACAGTTTTGATCTGGTGGACCAAGCTCTAGTAGAAAACAAAGAGTATTCGACACATCTCGGGAGAAATATGTACTGCAGCGTAAAAGCTTCCGGAGTATGTGTCGATCTGAGACAGCATTTTTTGCCACCACAACATACCGACGTGGTACCCACAAGAAAAGGGATAACATTAAGACCATCCGAATACGCCAAATTGAAAGACGTTGCTAGTGTTATTGGAGACTATGTGCCAGAACTATCTTCCGTGGTCCCGTGTCCTTACAGTTCGGATCATCTAAACCAGCTGGGATTCTTGAGATGTCCCGAGTGTAACCCCGACAATTTTACGGAATGGTGAAATATAGACAATGCATTTGAACTTTATTTTACGAAGGACTTGATCAGTAAACGTTTGCTGTAATTATTCCAATATATCGGGATGTAATACCTCAGTGTAATAAAATGAATGAACTTCCATTCGATCTTGCCTTTTCAATTAACGATACCTCAAGAAGTTTTTTTTTTTTTATTTCTGTTGTACATTTTAGGACGATTAGTGAAAAATCTTTACACGGAAAGGTATGTTTTCAGGACGCAGTGCCTTTCATCATGTTCGATCATTCGAACTTGTTTTCGTTTTTTCATGAAATTTCAAGAAGTATTTTTCTGTTCGCTGATATTTAGACAATGCACGTTCAAAAATGCAAAGAAAAGTACTTTTCGAAGTTTCACGAATAATCTGAAAGATCAGCATACCCGACCCCGCTTTTTCCTTTCCCCTTCTCCCGATCATCCGAATACGGCTCCCATATGCCCTTCCTTGCGTTTTACATTCTCATCCCCCATTTAATTGTTGTTTTACCCCTTCGTTTCTTCAATGTTTACATCTCATGAATGCACGATAAATGACCCAAGATCACCTCTCGTAGTATATGTAAACAAATTCTGTATGGTATATAATTAATTAGTGAAGAGAACAGATGTAAAATCTGTCTGGCGGAAAGTTTTCTTCAATATTTACATCTCATGAATGCACGATAAATCACCCAAGATCACCTCTCGTATATGTAAACAAATTCTGTATGGTATATAATTAATTAGCGAAGAGAACAGATGTAAAATCTGTCTGGCGGAAAGTTAATGCCATCAAAGACAAATTTCATAAAAATACAAATCAAAATCGCATTACACTATATCCCCCCCCAAAAAAAAAAATTGAAAGCAGATATTTGTAATATTTACGTCTTCACAAATGCACGATAAATGTCCCGAGATTACCTCTCATATGTACGTCTGGATTAATGTAACACAGTTTGTGTAGAACTCGAGGAAATCAATTAGCGTAACTCAGAAGAATCGCTATAAAAGAATCTGTCTACCGGAAAGTAAATATCAAAGACAAATTACATTATACTATATCCTAGAAAACAAAAAGAAAGTATAAAAACTCTTGCTAGCAGACACTCTTAATATTTACGTCTTCATAAATGCACGATAATTGACCCCAGATTACCTCGCAGATGTAAATAAAATACGTCTGGTCAGAGTGACCGCAAGTAAAGGAAACAAATTAATTAGCATTATACACAGAATCGATATCTTAACCATCGTAAAAATCTATCTGCCGGAAAGTTGCTGATTACACAAAAATACATTTCATACGATTGAAAAAAAGACCTAAACTCAAATTATATAAAAATTTAGACCCACAAAAAAAACACTTGGTAAAATTACATGTTCCGTGTTCTGTAAAATAGATGTTCTTATATAGTCATCATTTCCCCGATTGAGGATTCGGCGTTATATTCATGCAATGACTCAACATACGCTAGTAACCAAATTTGTCCATTCGCTAACCGAAGAGACGTGTATATTAAATGACTCATTACTTCAAAGTTTCCATAATCTCCAAATATAGCATGCATATTTCCGGAAAGACGTTAGCATCGTATGACTCAGCCTTGCGTCATATTTTTACAATGAATCACCCTTTTAAACCTCGGTATAACCTAATATAGTATACACGTCCGCTGTACCTGACAGACAGACAACCGAAACACAAAAATAACTGCAGCGTATGACTCAGCTTATACAATCAATCATCTCTTTCCTAATATGACACATTAACTTCCGTTCATGTACGATAATCAACCAATCGAAATATAACGACCAATAGAAACAAGTTTTACAGTTGCACAACAGTATATAAGCATAACTAAAGAATAAAAAAATTCATTCATCACGATGGAGTTTCGATGCGATGTATGTAAGAAAACCTTCTCCAGACAATACGATTTGAAAAGACACAGAGATTCAGTCCACGACAACGCCACTCAGTTTCAGTGTAACAAATGTCAAAAACTTTTCAACAGAAAAGACAATTATGTGTCACACTGTCGCAAGTGTAAAATCCAGTGCAAATACTGTGACACAGAGTTTGAAAATCAAAGTGATTTGGACGTTCATGTCAGTGCAAGGCATATGGACAATAAATATATGTGTTCGAACTGTGAGAACAGATATTCCGATAAACGGAAATTGAAACAACATCAACAAAAATGCGGGCAAATGGCAAGTACAATTTATATATTGCATTAGACAAGAAATGTTTACCCTTTTGGAGCACCCGAGTTCACTCTGTTTTACCTTTGCAATGTCTTAGTGTTTAGTCCCGAAACGTTAAGTGTGTTTTACTCATTGAATCAGAACAGAAACGTGCAAAAAAGTAAAGTCAGAATCAACTTCATCATATCACGTGTGCCTGTTAACCGGTTTGTCAAAAGTTAATATACAACAGAAAATCTTATAAATTTAAGAAAAATATTTCCGATTTTCACTTTTTCGAAATTATAAATTTTGAGAATGTACAAACATTTAGTTTAATTATTGAAAATAAATAAATATCTAAAGTTTTCCGAAAGAAATTAAATATATAAAGATTTAAAGTTTTTGAATTATAAATTTTGAGAATCTACAAACAATTAGTTTAATTATGCAAAATAAATAAATAGATAAAGTTTTCCGAAAGAAATTAAATATATAAAGATTTAACGTTTTTGAATTATAAATTTTGAGAATGTACAAACATTTAGTTTAATTATGGAAAATAAATAAATAAATAAAGTTTTCCGTAAGAAATTAAATTGAAACAGAAATCATATATATAGTTTTAACGCATTTATTTATAAAGAAATGCAACGGGATGCAAACAAAATATCCAGATTAAATATCATGTTTCTAAATGATTTTTCCTGACGAAAAACACACAAAATCTTATATATTAAAGTTAAAGGATTCCGATTTTCGCCTTTTTTTTTTCAGAAATTATATTGAGAGTGTACGTACATTTATTTACCGTCAATTATGGAAAATAAATAACGTAAGAAATTAAATAGAAACAGAAATCATATATAGTTTTAACGCCTTTTTAATTTAGTCACATTGCGCATTTATCTATAAAGTAATGTGACGGAATTTTATATCAATGAAATGTTTCTAAACGATTTTTCCTGATGAATAATAGACAAAATCTTATATATTAAAGTGAAAGGTTTTCGCTTAAATTATAAATTTTGAGCGTGTGCATTTATGAATTAATAACTTAAGTTTTCCGTTGGGACATTAAATAGAAACTTTAAGTGAAAGGTTTCTGATCTATTTCAATTGTAAATTTTGGTCGTATATGTACACTTATGAAAAGTGTTTTCACTATACAAAGAACTGAAGTTTTCCGAAATTAAATAGAAAATGCAATTAGCATTAAAAAGACAATGTTCCGAGTGAATACAATTTGCACGAATCTGTTATGATGCAATATAAAACAAACCTTGAAAGGTGAATATCCCAAGTTACGGTAAACTTCCATAGATTAGAGAGAAAATCCATGATATTCCGACGAAAAGCATAAAATTGTCAACAATATTCACTATTTACTTATTTCTTATTTTTTTTTTTTGGATGGGCCTGAGGTATACTACCTCAGGCCGAACATATTGTCTCCTTTGCAGTCTTCTTAATTGTTCCACCTCCCTCTGGAGCGCCCATACGGCGCTCCAGAGGAGCTCTACGTCAGGGTCCATCCATTCAATGGTCTGAAAAATAAAAAAAAAACCATCATTATACATTTGAATATATATATCTATCCGGATTCTCGTGCACATTTACTCCATATTTTAAATTAATTTATGACTATGTTTACAATCAATTAAAGATAACTAAATTGGAAATGAACGTAATTGTAATTAAGGTCAAGAATGTGTAAAAATTAATACTTACTGGGGATGGACCCCCTGTGGGTGGCTCTATGGACGATGGGGGATCCCTCGTCCATAGGGTACTACGGGACGGAAGCTGTATATTCTGAAATGCAGAAAAAATATAAATAAATAATACTAAAAACTCTAAACAAATATAAAAAATAAGTGTCTGTCATATAAAAGATATATTGGTTTAATTAAAAAGTATATGCGTGCTCTTGTCTAAAGGTCATAAACGGAAATACTTGTTAAAATTAAGACAGTTATTAAGAACATATACACGAAAAAGTTCGAGCGTGAAACGTTCAGATAATTTCATATTTATGATAATTTCATATTTATAATTTATAAACATAGCTATTAAGACCAAATACATGAAATAATATACTTACGATTTTTGGTGTACTTTCCATGACTATGTCGTGAATGAACTAGAAACAAAGGAGTTCTCTTTATATACCCCAATTATCTTGACCATCAAAATTCCATGTAACAGGTTCTAATTTATAAAAGTTAATTGAAATAGATAAAATACCATACTTGCAATCATCCCCGTACATAACCGTTATTTATTTATATTCTTTATTTGATCTCGACATGGAGAGTATTCAAACATAAATAAATTACAAACAAATAAACATTCACTCTCATAACATACGATGCATACACATCAACAGAAGACACCTAAACGCTTTTGAGACTGACATGAAGCACAAAGACATCGATCTATCAATCATTGAAATTCAGTATATTTTCATACGTGAAATTGATGAATGAATACACCGTCAACTTCATTTACGCACAGGTTAGGCACATTGACAATAATTACGAATTATTGCACGCTCTTGTGTAACGCACATAAATATTTTACAATGAAACGTTGACGGCTTGGAACATTTATAACCAGAGAATTATATATTTCCCCGAAAAATACCGTAATGTTCGTTTTTTTTCAAAAAATATTGTAATTGTATAATTTAAATACCAAAATAAGTCCAGTAGTAAAGCTTTACAGTGAATTAAGTATTTAGTTTTTCTCCCGAATTTCATATTTGACACAGTGTGGGATAATCTCTATTCGGGACGCTAGTTGATTATCCACATCGATCGACCACTCATTAAAATTTATCTACTTTACATTGCTATCTTTTGATCTCGCATTCATCCAATACACGTGTCCATATCGATCACTTAAGAAAATTACACAGCGTCAATTTCTCAAAGTAAGAACAACAACTCGAGTGATCGTTGTTGGTGAAGATAAACAGAGTTCAGTCCCATGTCATCAGATTTTTTTTTTTAAATACCGGGGAAAACCTGTTACTTACCTATGACGCAAGATTTCATCATTCGATTAAAAGATATATCTAGTATAAATATCTATCTTTAATGGAAGTACTGTAACACACGGTTTTGTTTTTGTTTTTAAACTTTTAAAACACATAAATTGAATAGACGGTCGGCTTGTGTTATTGCCGGGCAACGAATAAATTGAAAGAATACTATGCCAAAGGTATTAATGTTTGTTGACAATCCCGCGTCCATGAGAATAAAAGATGGATCGACATCTAGCTTTTCGCTTAAACCGGTGCTAGGGTACTATGAGGTGTGAGTTTTCACGCATTGTTGAAGACCTCATGGTGACTTGAAGAACAACAATAAAAACGTTGTTCCATTACTCGTATAACTTGGGATATTGTCTCATTTTCATTTAATCCATATCCTTTCAATTATTATTTTTGTCATGGCGGGTTATCTTTTTTTTACATGAAGTGCTCATATTTTTTTTCTCTTTTCAGTCCAGACAGTCACCGCAACCTGGACCCAGTTCTAGGCCACCAGAAGTGATAGACAGGATTTTTAGATGCCGCCGATGTACTGCAAGCTTCGCCAACCGACGTGAGCTCTACCTCCACGGGATGCGGGAACATTATCAAACCGGAAGCGGTGCCCTACAGGCTCGGCCATGGGAACAGGGTCAAGCTCCATGGGAAGTCGACGACGACGGCAGACTGAAAGAATGCTACGAGGCCAACGCTCCCCTGATTCTCGATAACCACCAAGAGAGTTCCGTCTCCTCCACATATAACGTCCCGCTGACCAACGATTTCACGGAACCACAGTTAATGGAGCACGCCGAGCAAATCTACGACAGACAGGGACACGCCTTCCGTCTGAATTTAGAATTTGGCCTAATATTACGCCACACGGACACAGGGGAATACAGATACTTCAGAGCTTTTCATAACGAATCCTTATTCGAGCGGCCCGTGTACATCTCCAGGCGTAAAGATCTCAACCGTCTACGTCTCCGTCTCCAACGTTTCAACGTCACCGACTACATCTTGAGACAGAGACCCGACACGAAGTGGAAACCTTACCTGGTCACCAACGTCCGTTTCGTGGTGTTCCACCTGAACTATCCCTTGGGCCACGCCGGAATCGAGCTGCCAGAGTACATCAGGAACTCTAAATCCATCGTCGGTTTGGATAAAAGCATGAAAAGTGCGGTATACAAGGACCATCTCTGCGCTTTTCGATGTCTGGCCGTCCACCAGGGACACTTTAAAGACAAGCTGGAGACTCACACCACAGTTTTATATGACAGATGGGTCCAATTCACCAAAGACAAGCACATGGACGTTTACGACAAATCCGTCTTCCCGGGACTTCCTCTACACCAGATGGCGTATTTTGAAATCTGCTTTTCCGTCAACGTCAACGTGTTCCATTTGAGGGACGACGGTGTTGCACTCACCATCTATAAATCCAGATGCCATTACAACGACACCATGCACCTTAACCAGTTCGATCATCACTTGTCGTACATCTCCAACTTGCCAGCCTATACTCAGAAGTACCAGTGCAGCACCTGCCATCGACATTTCAAACACGTCAACAACATGAAACGTCATCAACTCAAATGCTCAGGACAGACTAGCTATAGATTTCCGGGTGGGTTCTATTCCAGTCCGAAAACCATCTTCGACAAGTTGGCAGAACAGGGCATACATGTACAAGAACGATTCTTCAAATGGTTCATCGTGTACGATTTCGAGGCCATGCTTGAACCCATCAAAGAATCCAATTCGGAGAAACTCGCCTGGACGCAACGCCACGTCCCCATCTCCGTCTCCATTTGCAGCAATGTTCCAGACTACACAGAACCACACTGCATAGTCGAGCTAGATGTCGAAAAAATAGTAGCGGAAATGGTGGAATACATGACCAAAATCGGCGACAGGACCTACGAATTGGCGAAACTCCACTTTGCCGACGCTTTCGATCAGTTGGACAAAGATATCGCCAACCCCCTGCGTGCCTTGCTAGAAGGCGGCGACGATGATGATTATAAACTAGACTCCTTCCTGGACGACGACGAAATACTCGAAGAGAAGGAGAAAGAAAAAAATGTCTACCAAAAACTCAAAGAAGAACTGGACACCTACTGTCGCCAAACCATCGTCTTGGCATTCAACTCGGCCAAGTACGACATGAACTTGATCAAGACACACTTGGCCAAAACTCTGGATATGCACCGTCCCGGCGAAACATTTACCGTCAAACGCAACAACAGCTACGCCTGTCTGGCCAACGACAAGTTCAAATTTCTGGACATTACTTCTTACCTAGCACCTGGCGTCAGCTACTCCAAATTCCTCAAAGCTTTCGACGTCGACGAAAATAAAGGTTTCTTTCCGTACGAGTGGTTCGACGGTCCAGAAAAGCTCCAGTATTCGCAACTTCCTCCACATGCCGCCTTCTACAGCTCCTTGAAAGACAGCAACATCTCCGAAGAAGAGTACCAGTTTTGTCAGTACGTCTGGTCCGAATACGGCATGTCTACGTTTCAACACTTTCTGATCTGGTACAATAATTTAGACGTCGGCCCTTTTGTCCAGGCCGTGGAAAATCTACAGAAATTTTACTTTGAGCGTGGCATCGATCTGTTCAAAACCAGCATTTCCGTTCCTGGACTCTCTCGACGCATGCTCTTCGACACGGGACGTCAAGCGGGAGCGTCGTTTGCCTTGTTCGACGAAGCCAACAACGACCTCTATTTCACCATTAAGAACAACTTAACGGGAGGACCATCCATCATCTTCAACCGTCACCACGAAGTAGGCGAAACGTTCATCCGCAATGACTTGACTAAGCCTTGCCGAAAGATCCTGGGGTTCGATGCCAACGCCCTCTACCTGTGGTCCATTGACCAGGAAATGCCAACCGGGAGCTTTATCCGCCGACGCCTAGAAGGTGGATTTAAGCCAGAGAAGCGGGACAAATTCACCATGATGTACGATTGGATGGACTACTTGAACCAGACACGGGGAGTATGCATCCGTCATAAATTAAATATGGGAAAAGAAAAGAAGATCGGCCCTTACCCCGTTGATGGTTTTGATTCAAACACCAATACCGTTTACCAGTTCCACGGATGTCACTGGCACGGACATCAATGCTGGCTAACCAAAAGCGTCAAGGACCAGAAATGGCAAGAAGGACGGCAGGCAAAGTACGATAAAACGATGAAGACCACGAAGAACATCCAAGGACAAGGTTATCAAGTCATCGAGAAATGGGAATGCCAATTCCGACACGACATGAGACGGGATGCCCACTTGAAATCCTTCGTCGAGTCGAGGAAACCCCCGACACCACAACGACCCGTCACCGAGAATGAAATCTTGGAGGGCGTCAGCGCAGGTAGCCTCTTTGGTATGGTGGAATGCGACATCCGGGTACCCGACGAATGGCCATCTCATTTTCGACATCCGACCATGACTCCCTACCAGTATTTTGAAGAAATGTCACCACTCTTCTGTACCACCGACGTCCCCTTCGAACTCATCGGCGACCACATGCAGGATCACGTCCGTCGTTTCCAGTTATCGGAGAAACCTCGTCGTCTTCTGGTAGGTGGGATGCGGGCTCGACAGATGTTGATAGCCACCCCGTTGCTGAAATGGTACTTGGAACACGGTATGATAGTGACCAAAATCTATCAAGTCGTCGAATTTACGCCACACCGATGTTTCCGGAATTTCGTCCAAGAAGTCAGCGACAACCGACGACTAGGAGACGCGCATCCCGACAAAGCCATCATTGCTGATACGTCCAAATTGGAAGGGAACAGCGCTTATGGAGGAACCATTATGGACCAAGAGAAATTCCAAAACGTGACTTACGTACAGGGCGAAGGTAAGGTCATGATGGAAGTCAACAAACCACAATTCAAGAAATTGACCACCTTATTGAAAGAAAACGAATATTTCGAAGTGGAAAAATCAAAGGAAAACTTGAATATCAACCTTCCCATACAGATTGGTTATTTCATCCTCCAATACGCCAAACTGCGCATGCTCCAGTTTTACTATGACTTCCTGGACGTCTACGTTGACCGATCCGACTTCCAATACTGTGAAATGGACACGGATTCCGCCTACATGGCCTTGTCCGGATCCGACTTGGCTTCCGTCATCAAACCACAAATGCGGGATACCTATCAACGAACCTTGACCGGATGTTGTTACGACGATGTCGATCCGGAATGGTTTCCGCGCTCCTGTTGTTCCAAACACGCCAAATACGACAAACGCACACCGGGATTGTTTAAAATCGAGTACGAAGGCGAGGTGATGATTGGTCTCTGCTCCAAGACGTACATCGTACAAAGGTCTAAAGTCGTCCACACTTCCAGCACAAAGATGACTGCCTTCAAGTTGTTAAGACGTTCCAAGAAGCTCCCAGTGAAACGCCTCGCTCACCGTCCACGATTGGTTCGTGAAGTGAAGTTTAGTTCGAAAGGCATCACCAAACGTAGAGTAAAAGCGCCCATGACTACGTTCAGACACGTCTTAAACACCCAACGCGTGGGCCAAGGAACGTTGAAAGGATTCAGAGCCCGAAACAACGGCATTTCGACCTACGAACAGTACAGAAATGGGTTCTCTTATTTTTATTGTAAAAGGAGAGTATTGGATGACGGGGTATCCACTGTCCCTCTTGATCTGGAATTGACACCCGTCCGGAAAGAAGAAGCCCGGGAAGAAGAACCCATGGAAATAGATGCGGAAGAAGAAGAACCGATGAAAGTCGACCTGGACGAGCACGATCGATACCTCGTTCATCTTTTAGAAACCAACTTTGAGAGTGACTCCGAACAATAATGACATTACTATCTAATTTGAACGTTTTAACCATGAATGTGATTTTATGCGGTGCAAAACGTGTGACTCCATTTTTACGCATCCAAAAAAAAAAAAAAAAAAAAAAAAAAAAAATTGACGTGCATGATATTTCAGGCACGAAAAATCTTCTGTTTTGGATTTTGGGGATCGTTCCCATGACTTTTCTATGGTGAAAAAGATGCGTCCAATTTTCTCGATGTATGCATTTTAAGCGACAAAAATGAGATTCTTTGCAAATTTGAACGACCAAAAATGATGATTGAATGAAATGGAAGCGTTCAAAAACTCTATGGAAATAACATAGAAAAGGAAACATTTTTCAATTGGAGTGTATATTTCTGCGTCTGTTTTTCAAATGTTATGAATTTTGATGCCTTAAAAATCGAATAGTTGTGAAAACGAGAGTGCAAAAACATGTTGTTTTAGATTTTTTTAATCAGTTCCCGCGTCTTTTCTATAGTAAAGACGATGCGTCCAATTTTGATGAATGTATGAATTTTAAGCCACAAAAAATTTATGCTTTCGAAATTTTAGGCATTAAAAAATGGAGATCTCTGAAATTTAGGGCTAGAAAATCCCTATGTAAATAAACGTTTTTTGGATAAAGTGTCATTTTAAGACTTCGTATTTTGAGTCGGATGTATTTTTGCACATCCAAAATTGGTCGTGTATGACATTTGAGGTGTGAAAAAAAAAAGTTTCACCAAATCATTGTAAATTTTTTAGTCTGTAAATAACATTGAGTATATTTTTTTCTATGTATGTGTATTTTGTATATTTGATAGAGTTTAGTAAATGTATATATAATCTTTGATTTGTTTGTTGTCGACCCTTCCAAATCTGATTTAATGATAAACGACAAACTCTGATTACTACACTAATTTTTTATTGATACACAACATGCACAAGAACAATACAATGTTTAAAATACACAAAAGAAGTGTCATAGAGTGATCCAAGTTTTAATGTCCTTGGCCGGTTTTCCGGGTGGTCCCAGTTTAGGTTTCTTCTGCGGTTTGCTTCCTTCTCCTTTCTGCGTTTTCCGCTCGGATAAGAGTTTTTGATATCTATCGTAAGGGATCAGTATCATTTTCTCCATGATTCCACGACGTCTAGGAGATGGACGACGGCACTTGTTCCTCTTTGAAGCGCTTTCAGACGTTCCCTTCTCGTAGAGGATTTTCTTCCAAGGATGCTCAGAATTTTCTTGTATCTTTTGAGTTTGACTTTATCCGAGGTGGATAGGTCGATCGTGCCTTTGATGACGTTGTGGGCGATTTCGCTCAGGGCCTTCAGCTGTGATTTATCGATGGTCTTCAACAACGCTTTCCGCTGATCTGTCTTGGTGGTGCGCAACAGTTGAAGAAAATGGACTTGATCTTCCAGTAACCGACTCATGGTTCTCGTAAGCTTTGGTTTTGACCTCTTATGATTTTTGGGGAACGTAAACGATCGGATTCTCTCCCGGGAACACGCAGGTCCTCAGTCTGTATTTATCGTCGGAATGTGGTGACATGTCTACGACCAAATATCCGTAGGGTGTCGACGTGGCGTCCGTATACGCTTCGGTGAGTATCTTCGATCTTCCGGGAAAGAGTTGTCTGCCAAGCGTGGCGACTTGAGACACGTCTCTGACGTTCTTCATCAGGACCAGGTACGTCGTGTTCAGGGCGATGGTCCTGGATTTCGTTCCCCTAGGGAAGATGTTCTGCGTGACGAAAATGACGCTGAGTCGTCGATGATGACATCCCTGCGTAAACAGTAATTCCATGTCGACGTCTTGAATCACTCGATGCATCAGATCGTCCAAGACGATCAGGCGATGTCTTCTGTCGGCCGTGAATTCGTCGACGACTTCCGGTGACGGTAGTCCGTGGTGAAAGGTGATGTTCGGAATCGTCTTCTCCATTTCTTCGAACAGCGGTTGGTGTATGCCGAAACAATACAAGATTTTATCCGGAGGATCCTCTGCGTACATCCGGTCGACGTTTTGCAAAAGTGTGAACACAAAGCGAGTCTTCCCACTACCCGTTTGGCCCGTCACGCACGTACTGGAACACGGCAAAAAGGGAAACACCATGATGAATGTCGCATCCCTCGATCGGGTCTCTCTTATGTCTTCGGCGTTTTGAGCGTTGGGCTAGGTAGGGCGTATCCGATGGCACTGCTCAGAAGCGTGATCCACAATTCGTTCTTTCCGTTTTGCAGCGACAGGTTGGCGATCGAAGTGACGATGATGACGTATACCACCAACATCTGACAGAAATAGACGATTTCTGATTTCGGTAGTTTGCTTCCCATCACCTGCCATCTTTCGCTGGGCGTGCTGCTACACTCTCGATCCATGACGTTTTCCGACTTGGGCGCTTGTTTCCTCTTATGAAGTCTATCACTTTCCGATCGTTCTCCTTCAGATCCTCGGTGGTGAACTCGTTCAAGACGTCCTCGAAGGTCGCGTGTCGGTATCGCGCCCTGACGAAATGGATGCAATACAGTCCGCAGGTGTCACTGGTTTCCGGTTGAATTCTGTCCGGTGTATAGAGATAGCTCGGTCCGTTGGCTAGTAGAACGTATTCGAAACGTGACTGATAGGTGGCCGGAAGGTTTCCGTTCGAATCGAAAAATTCGCAAGGTCCCTTTGCAGGGAAATGGAACACGGTCCAATGCGTTCCCGTTTCCGAACATGGATCGGTGTTGACGACGAACGTGCGAGGTCTCGTTCTTATCGAGGCAGGTAACTCGTCGGCACAACACACCCTCGCGGGATACTCTTTCAAAAAGTCTTCAAGTTCGACGTTGTTCATTGCAACAAGACGCTTCGAGATTGATCCACGTGCAAGATCCTGGGAAATTTGCCGTACATGAGGATCGTCACACTCTCCGGTAAGGCCGTGCCGAATCTCACTTCCAGTCTACAGTCTCCTCTGCGTTTGGTGTTGAAATCGACGTTGTCGTCCACGTTCAAGACGAACAGAGCGAATCCACCTCTGAATTCATTCAGGGATACGTCGATGTCTCTTCTGAATGCCGTCAACGTCCTGTAGGCTTCCACGTAGTTCCTTTCGGTGAAATTGGGTTGGAGAGGTTTGGCCGGGTAGGACTGTCCGTCCACGTACAGGGCCAGGAAGTTGCAGTCGAACGGCTGAAAATTGAACGGCGATCTCTTATAGTCTCCTCCGTAAGCGGCGCTGGCGATGAATCCCACGATCAGTTGCGACGGAATTTCTCCGAGAAACAGACTGTTCTCGCTGTGACTGTACTCCCCCTTGGAGACGGAAGCGATCTTGAAACGACTGTTGACGTAAGGATAGATGGCTGCGGCGTCGCCGAGTAACTTGTTGTGAGCCATCAACACCCCGGCATTGGGTTTCTGTATGCACAACTTGAAACTGGCGTCCACGATCTGTGCTTTGTAGCTCGGACTGTTTGCGTTCGAGATCAATCGAAAAGCGTTCTTGCTGGGCCAGAATTTCAGCGATAGACCGACTCCGTTGATGATCAATCGACTCTGTTGAAAGACGTCAAGATGAATGGGTCCTTCCAGCTCCAGTATGCGTCCTCCGTCCGTGTAGCGTGATCTTTTGTACAGTCCCGTGTTTGAACCCGAGGTGACGTCCGCGTCGTCGTGATGACCCACGGTGTCCTTGACAAAGAGTTGCGAATCCAACAAGACTCTGTCGTTTTCACCGGTGGACAGTAAGGTGTCGATGTAAGCCTTGTAGGGATAGTTGGTGCCGGTCTCTCCGATGGTCGTCTGTTGCAGAAAGCAGTCCACTTGCGAAAATATCGAATGTAACGGAAGATTGACCAATCCGACGTTTTCGTCTGCGCCGATGGGCTTGTCGGAAGCATCGGTGAGTCGGACTTTGACTTTCAGGGTGCTCCTTTTCAAATCCATGTAACCCGCTGACTGTGGCGGAACGAGAAAATCCAACGTTGCATATTCCGTGATTTGGTTGATGGGTCGATATTCGATCCATTCTCTGCTCTGTATCCCAGTGTTGGTGGGTGGCGGTGTGAAAACGGACAGACCGTCGTCGTGGTTCTCCTCCAATTGATTCATTGTTATTCCAGCTGGTTGTAAGACGGTCTACGTTTCTTCGACTTTCCTCTTATAACTTTCTGTCCTTCTCTCTTGAGTTCCGATTTGGCCATTTCTAGGGTTTGGGCCACGGGGGTGACCAACTCGACCTTCGGGGTTTGTGTCCGACGCGATCCGCTTCCCACGATGTATCGTCCCTTGTGATCCGGACGGACTCTTCCTTCCGACACGTCCGCAAAGTGTTGCTCCCATTTCTTGTAGTCGGGGACGTAAGGTACCCATCGTCTCTGTTTGTGATCGTACACTTCTATCGAACCCATCGTCGACGCAAGTGAAGCGTGCAGTATAACCGATCGATCTTGAAACGAGAGGGATTCAGCTCGTCGTCTCTTATGAATATTTGTACGCGATTCAAGTCCTGTGGTTGAACTTTCAAGTAGTAAGGCGGGTTGAACACCAGATCTAGTTTCTCGTCCGCATCGACGTCCACGGAACGAAGGACGGGAAGTGACGTGCCTTTCACGTACGATTGTTGGATGAGGTCGCAACAGACGTAGATGCGACGAGTCAGCCGTTCGAACTGGGACACGAAAGTAATTTCCGTCAAGGCGCATTCCCAGACTCCTTCCAGATGAGTCGATCTAGGTAAATCCACGATGAACTCGCCCGCGTGATTGTTCACGTGCGTTGAAAGCGAATCACCGCAATACAGATGGAGGTAAAAGTCGTCCATGTCGTCGAAGAAAGTGGTTATGTTTTCGGTTTCTTATAGTCGTCTGACACTCGATCGGGCGATGACAGGAGCACGTCGTAAAACTCGGACCAATAGTCTTTAGACTTTTCTGGATCTCTATCTGTGACTTGTTTGACAAATACGAGAAGAACGAGCACTCGTCCGATGTTTACGATTCCGTCGTCGAATACGCTCTTCACCAGTCTTTTGTATCGATCCATTGCCCGGTCGGTGGCATTCACTTTCGTAAACTCTTATGACTTTCCCGGAACGGACGGGATAACGGGATGAACACGTCGTACAACTCTGTCCAATAGTCGGAAGATCTTACCGGGTCCTCGTCGGCTAGGTGTTTCGTAAAAATAAATGCCATACGTACTCGTTCGATGTCAACGAAACCGTCCTCGAAAATGGACGCCAGCACGCGTCTGTATCGTTCCATATTTTTGGTCTTCGTCTGCCAAGTCGATGCTCTTCTTATTACTGCTCTACCGATCGGATGGAAAGAATGGCTGCTCGATTGACGTAATACGGTCTCAGTATGCGCGGGATGGAGTCGTGATGAACGATCAGGGTGTTCCGTTTCCGACGTAGGGAAATTCTTTGATCGAAGATCTGTCGTAGCACTAGAGAGCGTTCTCTAAAGTGAGTGACGTCTTGCGGTAAAACGCGAATCGATCCATTGACGATGTACCGCACAACTTCTCCCAAGGCTTCCATTTGTTCTGCGGTCATGTATCGAACGAGAGCCTTTCTGGTTCTGGCGTTTGCTCTCCCCAATTCTCTCAGGAAATGGATGCGTCCGTACACGATGGAATGATCCATGTCGATGATGATGATGATGACACGTCGATAGTTATGGTCTCTTATAGGTTTCGAGCGACGTCACGGGAATCCAGCTGTTGAACTTTGAGGGCCATCCCATCCACTTGACCAACGCTTCGTTTCGCTTCTTTCGCAAGACCTTTTCGATGCGGTAAACGGTATCTTCCGTCACCGTCACTTTACTCAATTCCGCTCCGTAGAACGTTCCCTCCACGGCGTCTCCCGAGATGTCTTTCAGTCTGTAGAAGGGGACTCCTTCCTTGATACCTCTGTCGTCCACCACGAAGTATTCCATGGTCCAACGCTCGTCGTACTCGCGGTCGAACGGTTGGCGTACGTGAGAAATGCGAACGGTGTCTCCCTTTTTGAATGCGTAGCGAGGAGATGTTTTGGAGACGTGTTTTGTTGTCGGTCCGTACTGCAGTTTCCACAGTCGTGCTTCGTCCTTTTTCGTCACCGCTCGAGGAGCCATCTTGATGGAACGGTGGTAACTTCCGTTGTAACTTTGCGTGATGGAATCCAAAACGTCTATCCAACGATGAGTTTGATGTCGCGTCATGTAACGACTGAGTTTAGACTTGATCGTCTTGATGGCTCGTTCGGCGTACGAACTCTTCTGCTCGTTTTGTGTGAAGAAATGGTCCACTTTCTCTTCTTTCAAGAGGCGTCGAACGTCTTTGTTACGGAATTCAACTCCCTTGTCGCTTCTCAGTTTGGAGGGCTTAGACCCCCGACGAAATAGGGTTTTCAAGGCTGACGCCGTTTCTTCTCCTCGGGTCGATTTCAGGGGAAAAGTTCGCACGAAGCGGGAAAAGACGTCGATGGTCAGGAGAAAGTAGGCGTATCCTTCGTTGTCTTTGGCGTACGATTTCAGGACGGCCGTATCCACGTCCCACTGATAATTTAGGAAGGGAGCGATGACTTTCCGCCTTCGAAATTTCCGGTTGATCTGTCTGTGTAGGCCGAACGTCTCTTGAGTTTCCAGCCACTTCTTGATCTTGGCTTTCCCCAGCACGTACTTGCCCTCTTTGCGCACGGCTCTATACAGTTTGTCCACACCGGCGAAGGAACCCGGATGTTGCGGATCGTAATAGATCTTTTCCAGGTATTCTTTATACGTCATGGTGAATTCCCTTTCGGTGACTTTCACGTCCTCTTATGTTCCAAAAATGCTTTGATCATATCACATTTCCATCTATCTTTGACAATGTCTTTGTTATTCAGATAGGAAACCATTCGATCTCGATCGTCCTTAAATTTCACCAACACGACGTAAACGTCACTGGCTCGCTCGGCAAACAGTAGATGAATGAATGCCTCGTCCATTTTCTGACACATTCTTTATAGGTACAGTTCCAATTCCAGGATGACGGAATAAACGTTATCTAGGTCCTTCTCTCCTTTGATACCGGTGATCATCATTTTACCGGATAAATGACAGATGAAGTGAAGTCCGTGCCGTCGAAACATCACTGCCGGAAACAGTTCGGGTTCGTAGCTGAAGTCGCTTGGCAATCGTGTTGGGTCGATTCTTCCGCTCAATTGATGTGCGGCAGAGGCCGACACTACGCGGACGTTGCGTAGTCGGACTTCGTATCCCAACTTTTGTAAAAGTCGCGCGTACCGCCGAAGTCTCCGTCGACCGTCTTGCAGCGAGGGACACTTTCCGTTACAGTTGATTTTTCCGTTTGAAAATAACAGACAATTACCTCCTATGATCCGATGTTGCCAGATGAGTCCGGAAAAGGAACGCGGGTCGTATCGCGCATTCGCTAATCTGTACGTCAGTTCGCGTAAGTGGATGGTACATCCCAAGTCAGCCTGTACAACAACGTTCGTCACTCTCATTCCAAGAGGTCTGCAAGAGATATGCAATCGCTCAATCTGAGGGCTTCCACGAAGGTAGAATATGCTTTCGGTCCCCTTCTGATCAAAGTCAACAAGAGTTGTCGAACTTTATTTTTCTCTGTGTTTTGGTACAGGATGTCTTCGGCGTTGTCGTCTGAGAGAATACACTTGTCTACCAAGTACTTCACTACGGGCTCCGCGGGAGTTTCGGCTACCAGTCTGACAAAATTCTTTGTCAATTTCTTTTTGTCACGTGCGTCCATGGGGATGGTTCGTGGAAAACTGAGAGTATTTACGTAACCCTCTCATATATATTTTTCTGAATGGAAGTTGATTGGTCCTTGTAATAGTCGTCTCCTTTTTCATTGGTTTGTTCAGTACGCGCCATGTATGGTATTCCTCTATGACTCATCGTTTTTCAGGGTTACTTGTCACGACCAAATAG
>JAOXYI010000006.1:116880-128515 GCA_028566495.1 Lithophaga antillarum
TCATCTAAATTTGGGTGCACATCATGCGCATTATCACCATGCATCTATATATGAAGTTTCACAGTTGTATCATGTATAGTTACTGAGTAAATCAAAACTTGGACGTAAAAGCGGACGTGGACGCAGACACGGACGCGGACATGAACCCGGACCTAAAAATTTCCGAAAATGGCCCACTGTTAAATTATGTCCCACAGCTGTGTCATCTTGGACTTCCAATTCAGCATTAAAAAATACAGTTTTGGTATACTATATTTTTTTTTGGTAGTTTCTAAGAAGATCTCAGTATGTTTTTTGTACAGGGTTCTATGCTCAACTATGTATTTTCATGACATTTCTTGGACTTCAAATGGCATGAAAATTACAAACTTAGCAGAGGACCATTCTATGATTATTTATGAGCAGTTTCAGTTTGATTGTTTCTGCCATTTCTGTTTTCTGCTGTGGCGGCCATCTTTGACTTCTGATCAGCATGAACATAACAAACTTATTATAAACGTGGTAGAGGATGATCATTCGTGAACAGTTATGGTTTAATTGTATTCATAGTTTCTAAGAAGAATATCTTTGAATGTTTTTTCCCATAGGGTCCTATGTTAAACAATGTACTGCGGTGGCAGCCATCCTGGACTTCCTAACGGCATGAAAATAACAGAGTTGGTAGAGGACAATCCAATAGTCATTTATGGATAGTTTTCGTTTAATTGTCTTTGTAGTTTCTAATAAAAAGAATATATCTGAATGTTTTCCCATAAGATCCCGTGTTAAACTGTGTCCTGCGGTGGCAGCCATCTTGGACTTCCAATCGGCATAAAAGTACCAAAATTGGTAGAGGACCATCCAATGATCATTTATGAACACTTTCAGTTTAATTGTATTTATAGTTTCTCAGAAGAAGATCTCTGAATGTTTTTGCCATAGAGTCCTATGTTAAACTATTCCTGCTGTAGCAGCCATTTTGGATTTCCGATCAGCATGAAAATTATAAACTTGGTAGAGGACCATCTGATGATCATTTGTGAACAGTTTCAGTTTAATTGTATTCATAGTTTCTAAGAAGAAGATCTTTGAATGTTTTTCCCATAGGGTCCTATATTAAACTATGTCCTGCAGTGGCAGCCATCTCGGACTTCCGATCGGCATGAAAATAACAAACTGGGTAGAGTACCATCCAATGATCATTTATGAACAGTTTCAGTCTGTCTTCATAGTTTCTATGAAGAAGACCTTTGAATGTTTTCCGATAGGGTCCTATGTTAAACTATGTCCTGCGGTGGCAGGCATCTTGAACTTCCAATCAGCATTAAAATAACAAACTTGGTAAAGGATCATCCAACGATCATTCATGAACAGTTTCAGTTTAGTTGTCTTCATAGTTTCCAAGAAGATCTTTGAATGTTTTTCCCGTAGGGTCCAATGTTAAACTATGTCCTGCTGTGGTGGTCAACCTGGACTTCCGACCATTATGAAAATTACAAACTTGATAGAACACCGTCTAATGATTCTTCATGAACAGTTTTGGTTTAATTGTTTTTGTGTGCTAAGAAGATTTATGAATGTTTTCCCATAGGGTACAGTGTTAAACTAGGTCCTGCGGTAGTGGCCATCTTGGATTTCCAATCGACATGAAAATTACAATCTTAAGAGGACCATCCAAGGAACATTCCTGCCAAGTTAGGTTCCATTTGACTCTGCAGTTTCGGAGGATTGAAATGTGAAAAGTTTATGTATGATATAAAGACAGATGATGACAGACGCAAAGTGATGGCAATAGCTCACCTGACCCTTTGGGTCGGAACCTGTCACCTGGAAAAGTGCCCTATTTGAACAAATCAGTCTCCATTTCACAATGGTATTCAAAACATTGCCGTTTTTGTTTTTTGTTTCTACAGTTATTTTAGTTGAAGTTCTGTTTTCCAATGAAGATGATTTTTACTTGGATCCTGATGGTTTGATCCAAAGGACCTAGGGGTTTGCACTGGCCAAACTCGAATATCTTTCTCATAAAGATGCCTTTATGCAAAATATTACCGACTTTTTCTCTACTAGTTCTGAAGCATATGTCTGAAATTTCCCTTGTTAAACTATGAATCCTTTGGGCTAGGCACCTGTGGACATTACACTCTTCATATGACAAAATTCTGATTAATATGATTTATAGATACAAATGTCTATGAATTTGCCTGTATGGACCTACTAAATTTCCATTAAATTTTCTCAAATCAATTTGAACACCTGGGGACTGAGACCCATGGAAGCTGTGGCTGAGACCTTTATGTGCTAAAAATTTCATTTGGCATCTCAGTTTTATTTTAATCTGAATGAGTTTTATGCCACTTTCTGCGATGTTTCAGCTATATTGTGGTGTCCACTAAAGAACAAAATGCAGTTAAATATGCTCTCTATATACAACTAAGACAAACACAATTGTTTTTCAGTTTTTTATTAGTTTTCTCATTTTATTTCACTTTTTCCATAAATACATGTAAATAGACAAACATTCAGTCAACTCATTTTCACGACTCAAATATCACCTAGAATGTTACTATAGTTACCTACAGTTTAACCAACACACAATAAATAACCCCCAAACGATTAGCGAGGGATAGCCTATTTTATACAGCTTTAGTTTATAACTAGGGTAAATGTTATAATTTAAAATACACAATATTGTACACAGGAAAACTATCTTGTATATGGTGCAAATAAGTATGGTTTTAACAGTACGTCTTCCCTATTATCTTTACGCACATAGATAACAACTAGTTTACTTTCACTATTACTAGAAGATTTTCAGTTCAAGAATTGAAACAGAAATTAATGGTTTAGCCACATAAACAAAATGTTTTACCCATAAAATCCACTGGACACTTAACTTTTTACATTAATACATAAAAAAAATATGGCAGCTTTTGAAACTTTGTAAAAATTTGAGTGACAGTTAATATCTTGTGTATAATATTTCTCAATAAAAATGTTCTGCAATTTGTTAAAGAATGAATGTCTCAAAATTATAGTCTCATTGCACAATAAATTTCAGGATGTTTTCCTAAAACCAATAAATCACTCTAAAATACAAATATTACACCATATATCCAAGATAACACATAAAGAATTCTGAATACAAAGTTTTTCTTCTACATCTAAACTTTGTGAAGTCGCTGAAGATGATTATATTGTAAACATCATGACATGCATTTGTATTCATCTAAATACATGTACACTGCTAAATGTCTGCAAAAATCTTTTGACATATAACTGGATACATATTTTGACCATATTAATAATATTATAAGCACCATAATTTTTTCACAAGAAACACATATTTTACACATGTTAGGACTAGTTGAAGGGCAGCTTTATTTTTCAAACACAACAATGTACAACAAAAATGCTTATCGACTTGTTTATACTTCTAGTCACTAAGTGAAGGACATTGCATGAACACTGTAGAATCTCCACAAGAGTTTATCCACACTCAATTTAATGCGATTTCAGTTTACGCTTCCATTTCTAAATGGCAAGTAATAAAATCTTTATTACACTATCAAAACATTTAGCATGAGTTGATTACTTCAAACAATGTCTCCATTGTGTCCCTGGTGTGATTAGAAGAACAAACGAGCCTGTATTTGGTGCATCTAGCAAAAATTCATGGGTAGTAGGAGTGACAACAAAAAAATTCAAAAAGTATTATTATATATGGTAGAAATTATTATAAAATTTGTGTAAAAAACTAGTATTAAAGAACTGGTACCACAAGTACACCGTTATAAACATCAATATATCAACCATTTCTAAAATATATACATTTTCACTCAATATCACAATTTACATTGAAACAACTTTCATTGCTATTTTACTAGAAGCATCTTTACAGTAACAATCCACTTGGCAACAAAAAATACACATATGTACACAAATAATTACTTGGAATGAGTTTTTTTCTGATTTTGAAAAGATGAAATTGATTGCAGATAAACATCCTTCATAACTTTTTCTTTAAAAGGTAAAAAAAATCATTTACATTGAACAATTGGTCCAGTATGCTGCAGGAACTGGTCAATTTTTAAAATGCTTTAAAAATATTTATAAGAAGCTTCTTGCATGCATCCATATATTCTATAAAGCTATCAAAAATCAAATGAAAATGCTTGTATTATTTTTAAATACAAGTTTCTACGAGAACACATCTGTCAATCTGTTTCTTCAAATCATTACAAAACTTTCATTAACGCTTTCAATGATCATACTTTTTTTACCCAATTACATGAATATTTTGGCTCTGCAGTTTAGCAATTTGTTTACAAATAATTATGCATTCTTATAGGATTTCAATTAAATGTTTTTTACAAGATTAAGAAATTCATTTGGTACTCATCAGAAGTATATTGCTTCATTCCAAATGAACACTAGACATTATACATTCATAGTACTTCTAAAATTTGAACCTTATTTTAAATACAAGGCCTATATCTTAATATCATTCATTTCCAATTGTCATTTGACACAAGGCCAATTTGTTAAAATGTTCTTAGAACATATAAATATATATATATAAGGCAGTCCCTGAGAATTTAACGTAACACATTTACACATTTGATTTTCTGGACTTGTATCAAAATTTGATGTAGTACTCCTGTCTATTTTTAACTCCATTAAAGTTTGATACAAATGGTCTACAAGTTTTACCAGGCATTCTGAACTAGTCAAAGTTAACTCTATACACACAATTGGTTCCTACATTTGTCTTAGTATAAATACCAATTTCCTGAACAAAGCTTTTTTCATTTCAGAAACAACATATGAGACTGGAAAAAATAATTTAACAAAGGGCACATAACTCATAGCAACATAAGAAAACTTCAACTGACACCTGAAAATTAATGATTTGGCAGCACATTATAATACAAGGATATGTCAAAATCTAAATACTGACTCAAAATTAGCTTACTATGGAAAAAAAATACATCTGTACTCAACATTCAGCTTAAAAAATGTGCAAACATTCAATTCTACACATACAATATTAGTGAGATCAATTCTAATAGACATGGCTTTGTATTTAAAGAGATCTGGATGGTTTGGTATAGTACAAAAAGGAAACCTTTAAATTCCTTCATAAAAAGAGTTGCCGGTTTTATAGTTTTTATTTCAGTTTTTTACTTCCAAATCTGGGTTATTCTGAATATAAATATATAATCTTCAAAGTTCAAAAGAAACTTCTGGCAATTTTGCTCTCTGGTTAAAATAACATTTCTACAGAAATCTGTTGATGTAACATTTCACAGAATGCTGACCAGCACCTTAAAATTTTGTATGTTATACTAGTTATCTCCATTATCAAAATGTTTACAGGAATTTTAATAAAGAGTGTGGACCGAATATTGTACAGTATTTCAAAATCATTACAGATAATGATGTTGTTCTAAGTACATTGTGTTTACGCTTCGTAAAATACTGATACAATAAAATTGATGGGTATTTTCATTTTTGAGATTTTAAAATATATATAACACAGAACTACAATTACCGTAGGTCCATTCTGCTGCACAAAATTTGTGCTCTGAGGTATGACTTGCTAATTTTCATGACCTCATACATAAATAACATTCATGTCAATGACTGAACTAAAATGTCATAACATGATAATAATACCTCTTATTTCCTGGATTAATTGGTCATCACACACTAAATTTTTTTTTGGAATGGTTTCCAAGTATACAGTTAAGCTGGAGACATTAATTTACTTAAAAAATGAAGACACAATAAACTTGTGATTTTCTTGCAATCTCAGATCTTCCACTATGTAGGCAACTAGGTTGACATGATACATAAATGATAATTTGTAATACCAAATGATTTTTATGAAAAAACAATAAACAATCATATTACAAATACTATGGAACTAAATACTAGCATGTACAGTTATTTTTTTCTGTAATTGCTAATAAAATCAGAATTTCAAATATTCAGTGGAAAAAAACCCAACCATTTATTGGATTGTTTTAAACTATGGCAATGTCAATAACCCTTGCAGATCTATGATGCAAAGAGACTGAATGAAAACACAATAGCTGGTCAGTATTCACCATGAAAATTTGTGTTTTTTTTGTTTTTTGTTTTTTTTGGCTCATGGAATTTTGATTGCTTCTTCAAATGTATTCTTTTGTTCCAGTTTACAATTTCATATTAGGTTCTAGTATTATCGCTGAATTATCCCTGGATGAAGAATTACCCTTCAACTGCTCCATAGTATTTGTATATTGACAGTTATATGATATAAATAAAACTGTTTAACAGTGTTAAGTTTTTGATAATGTACAATTTACAATAAAATATTTACACATTATAAAAGTGAGCACCAATACTACACATTCATACAGATACATGATCATAAATCTTGGTACTTCTTTGTCCAGATGTATTTTGAAATTCTGCCATATAAATCTTGTTGGTATTATCAAAGAAAGATAACCATTGTACCAAACAGTATTTGAGAAAAATATCAGTACTGTAGCATTTTGCCTAGTACAAGTACAGGAAGTCATAAAAACATTTTCAAAGAGGAATTTCTCCTTTGATTTTTTTATTCTTCCTCCACTCCCAATATCAGAGTTCCTACTCTGTCAACACTTCCCCTCCAGGCTTCCACGAGATGTATCATGCATAGCCTCTGTTTCAGTGAAAGGAAAAACCTGTCTAGCCATACAAACTACTAAGTATATTGAAAATATTTTAACTTGGGAGATTTTACTAGCAAAAAGAAAAACAACTATAAATGTTGTAACTTATCAATTCTTTGTTGGAAACTTGGCATGGACTTGCCACTGTATGCACAGCTTTGGTATATCTGTCTTTGAGGGAAACAAAACAGTTGCTGATGAAGTGCTAGAAAGGTGGCTAATCATACCAAACAGAAAAGTTAAATAAGCAAATCTTTACACCAAAATGGTAACCGACTGACAAGAATTTCAAATATTAAATCAAAGAAAAAAATTTAATTCTTACTGGTTTCTGCATGAACCTATATCTCTCTGAACAATACTTTACAGAAGTTTATTTCTACCAATATATCTTTGCAATTTCACAGAAAAAGTAATCTAAATACCATATAAAATTATCTAAGCTCATTAAAATACAGGTAAATCTTTCCTTGTATTATTCTTTAGTGCATTAACAAGTCGTTAAATCATCACATTTGCAAGTTAGTCTGCTGAGTAAGATATTTTTGATTGTCTTAAAGATTATTCAAATTAATTTTTGCATATCAACATCAGAAAACTGCTTCAATAATACAATTATAGGTGCAAGAAAAATAGTGTTCCATGTTCTTTGTTCATCCCATCGGCTAGCTGTGCCAAGTCATTTGACTGGTCCAGTGTTTTGTTTGGCAGATGAAACCTAACAATATGCCGTCTTTTGATTGGTCAATGCTCTGCATGAATGTGTCTTGGAATGAGGCGAGATTTCTTGGTCGGTTCTATTCCCACACATGAGGTGAAGGTGGAAGCTCAGCTGGCTGTGCAACTTGTGAACTGAAATAACAAAACATTACATTTAATTCCTTCTATCTAAACTCCTACTGATGTAATCTGAAGTGTATAATCTCTGCATAATCTTTACAGGTAAAAGTGACTCTTGGATATAGTCCATTTCCACAAAATTTTTTAACAGCTGACTTTTTAAAAGTTTAACAGATGATTCCAATGTTCCCTCCAATTCAACCCATTTCTTCTAAAGTGAAAAATCATTAAAGCATCCATACTTCTACATTGCTCTTAAATTCTTTTCCTTCTAAGTTGTTAGAATTCAAAAACTTTCACAATAGCTAAGTCATAATGAGATTACATTCTCTCTCCAGTTACACATGAACTAGGTGGGATCTTGGAAAAAGGTCTTTTTTCTGAATATATGTCCATCACTAATTTACTTAGTTAATCATGCAACAAGCAAAAAACATTCAGCTTTCAACATTTTCAAACAAACTGTAGTATTCATATGACGAGCAATACCCAAGATTCAACAGTCCGTTTATTGCATGATTACGAATCAATTCCTAAAATTTTTATGACACATACTGTATAGGCCCCATTCAGATTACATAAAAATTTCCATGTTGAAAAATTAAACTTTTTTGTTATGAATATAATCAAAGCTAATACTTTCGATCACACATAAATTGTTTTATAACAACTAATCAACGATTTGCAGAATATAGGTTAAGCATGTGAAATTGCCAATGTGTAATTTATGCAGAGTGATTTATTTTGCAGAAATGGGGAAAATATCTGAATTTGATTGCATATAGATAAATAACTTCTTCCTTGCACAAATTTATGACTGATGTCACGATATTAATTAAAACTACATTTTCACCCCCTTTCCCCACCCTCATTAAAAATGACACCTGGATGGATAGGTGCCTTTGATCACAACGTTCATCTACTGATAGGTCCAAATGAAATTTAGGAAAGTGTCCCCCATAAGAAAAGGAACAGTACTTCTGATTCTGAACTCGAAGATCTTCAAGTTATATCTGCAACTTATGCAATTTTTCTTCCAAACATGCATTAATTTCTGACAAAATTCACTTTCATCAACACTATAAGAACTGATATATTGCTTGCAAAGAAAATATCAAATTTTAAAATACATACGCAAGTGAATTAACACATTCTGGTTTAAAAATATACAAGCTCAGATGAATGAAAATTTAGTTTTTAGAAAAGATATTATTAATAACAAAAATACTCTAATATTTTGACTCAAGATATACCAACTCCTGCATATCTGTAACAACCAATATGTGTGAACTCACTTCAACAAAATATTGAAAAAAGATTCAATAACTAAAGCTCTGGGATATGGTGCAAAATAAATAAAGCTGCAAAGGTTAAGCTTTAACTTCAGCTGAAAATTCATTTTTTTCTCACTTTGGAAATTATCTGCCCTTCTTCAAGGACCCATTATTCCCTGCTATCGGTGGTCTATAAAGTTAAGAGAAAAAACATCATTAGTTAAAAGGATCATCCCTTTACTGAAGGATTTAACCCTTCGAAAAAATCAGTAATCCAATCTTTTAAGTTGTGATTTTATTAAAATATATATATCAAAGTGATCCAATATTTTTGCATTTTTTTTTTTTTTAATTATTATTTTGAAAAAAATCAATAACCTTTTTGAAATATATAAAACTGATCAACTTCACAAACTTGACTGGCATTTTTCAATCAAGCTCATCATTATTAACAAAAATTTTGAGGGCAGTAGGGAGTCTCCTTTCTCCAATCTTCCCTTCTTGCTTATTTTTCCCATAAAAATTTCAAATCACTTCCCATCTTTTTCCTTTTGAGTTTTCTCGACTAATTTTGACACACCATCATGCATCAGGTTTCACTAAAATGACTTTTTTTTCGCATATAAGTCTTCCTAGATTCACCCATTCTTTTAGGCATGTTAAAGAAAATTTGACAAGGCCTTTAACTGCCAAAATTGAGGTAGATTCCATATTTCTTAATAAATGAACAAAAGCAGACATAGCACAGTTGATACCAGTCTGGCTAAATATGGGAATCAAGCTGTTTAAATTAATATACTGTTCTATTTTCTTACCAGAAACGAAAAATGTTTATAAAGAAAGGAGAAAAACTATAGTAAATCTAGCAAATAATCCTGTTCCTTAAATATTAATTACAACATATAATTGTGTAGTGTTAGCAAAATTATCAAATGGTTGCTCAAATTTTCTTCGATATAAATTAACAGCATGAAATATACCAACAAAATGCCAAAGATACTGATTTTAGCCATTGTTTTTTATTCTTAATCATACAATTCAATACAAGAATCAAACAGGTTTTAATCTGACTTGAAAATTTCATGTCCGACACCTAACTTGCATTACCTACAGTGATCAAAGAGTATCTAACCAAGCATTACTGTAAAAGTATTATTTTTCTCAGATTCCAATTTTTGCAGAATACACTTTACTGAAATACTGGTGGGTACAATTATTCACAATTCAATAATTTCTTCAGTTATAGTCTATGTAAAAACTTTTATTTGCAGGGATTTATTTCGGTGTTCAATAGGCTGACGCAAAAGAAGTGAAAATTAAAACATCTCAAATATTAATACTTTTACAGTATTGTGTGGAACAACTTGAAATTTTGCTGTACATCCATTTGTAATTTTTGCTAACTACAATATTTTACAAATCTTGTGGAACTTACCTTGCAAAAGTTTTAAATGATATTGAGTTTGGATTGAGACATAATGGAACTTCATTATTCTTTTGCTGTTCTAAAATAAATTTGTGCAACTTTTCTGGAAAAAAAAAAGTACTTATTAGTAAAAAGTTTTCCTGATATTAAACACAATGTCATCAGAATAATGAAAATTTGTCTTACAAGACGTTTTATGCAGCTGGATACTATTTCAAGATACTATAAATTAAACTGGAGTTATTTCCCTTAGATTGCTAACAGATCTGTGATGACTGCAAAATGCATTAGATCTCTTGAGAGACTACCAACTGACCACCAGTTACCTTAATAACCACAAGATCTGTTATTTCAATCAATATTATCTAAGTAATCTAACCTTCAACTAAGAATAATGCAATTTTCAGTAAGTGATGAGGAAAAAATATTTCATTTCCTGAATGATAAATGAGGATTCTTTAGTTTGAAGGATTATGGATAATTTTTTTATTGAACTACTTAAAAAATACTTCTTTTAATCACTAAATATGCATCAGTGGAAGAATATACTAGAGCTATGTAAAAAAAAAAAAAATTGTTTAATCTGACAAAAACCAAAACTCACTAAATTCTTACACATAAAACCTTCTGTTCCTCCAGCACGGAAGGAATGACTGAAGACTTCTGGGCAATGTAATAACTAGAAAAGTACTTCAGTGATATTAGCTGGTTTTGCTACTGATTTAGGGTAGACATATGTTACAGCAAAAAATATTTCAGATGTAGTATGTTTTGAATCCCATCTGCATACTCAAACATGCTCAATTAAAATGGTGGTAAAATACCACATTTTCGAAAATGCACTGAATTTGTTTTCCATTCAGAAATGTACATGGCCTTTCCAGAAACAGCAATAGCTTAACCTGGTTTCCCTACACTTCACCAGCTAAAAATAATTGAGAGATTGCAGATTTCAATGTTCAATGTTATCACATTTAATGGAAAAAAAATGTATACATGAACAAAAATTAATCACTTGACCCAAGTTTTTGCCTAAAAGAGTTGGTTGTTGCAAGTAGGTTTGACAAAAGAACTCAGCATTTTTTAACTGTATAAAGCAATTCAGATGGCAGAATCCAACTTATTTTTTTACCTTTGACTCGATGACATGATGTGAGACTATCTTCAAACCCATAGCTAAAAGGCTGTGGACATGTGGGTTCGAAGTCTGAGGTATAGCGACGCCCTGAGTTTGTACTGTAGCAACATTTACACATGCATGCATGATATCGTAACCTCCCTTCATCAAGGTATGGATGAGCTAATGCATCTGTGGCTTTTATTCTTTTATCCTGAAAAAAAATAGAAATACTAATTATTGTGTCGCCTGCGTTTTGTGGCAAATTTTTCCATGTCCAATATATTCCAAG
>JAOXYI010000006.1:232657-243230 GCA_028566495.1 Lithophaga antillarum
CTTTAAGAACATGTTCAGCTTCAACCATCTTAGTCGTTTCCAAGAAAACGATATTCAAATGTATTTCCCATAGGGTTCATTGTTAAACTATGTCCCACGGTGGCGGCCATCTTGGATTTCCAATCAGCACCAAAAACACAGTTTTGGTAAAGGACCTTCCAATGATCATTCATATACATGTATTTGTAAAGCTTTAAATATCTCAGTTGTTTCCAAGAAGAAGAACTTCAAATGCATTCCCGTAGTGACCAATGTTAAACTTTGTCCTGCGGTGGCGGCCATCCTGAAATTCAAATCGGCACCAAAACACGGTTTTACTAAAGGACTTCCCAATGATCATTCATGGACATGTTTAGCTTCAGCTGTATGAGTCGCATCCAAGAAGAAAATCTTCAAGTGCATTTCCCATAACGTCTAATGCTTAACTATGTTCCATGGCGGCCAGCTTGGAATTCCGATCGGCAGCCAAAACAGGGTTTTGGTAAAGGACCTTCCAATGATCATTCAAGGACATGTTTCGCTTCAACTGTCGTAGTTGTTCCCAGAAGAAGATCTTCAAATGCATTTCCCATAAGGTCCAGTGTTGAACTTTGTGCCGTAGTGGCGGTCATCTTGGATTTTCGATCGGCACCAGTACAATTTGGTAGAGAACCACCCAAGGACCATTAATCAAAAGACATTATTGGCCCTGGCCGCCATGTTGAATTTCTAATCTGAACGAAAATTACAATTTTTATAGAGAACCTTCTCTTGTACATTTCTGCTAAGTTTGGTTCCATTTGGCACAATGATTACTGAGAAGAGCTAACGACGAACGACAAGTGATTGCAATAGCTCACATGGTCCTTCGGATATTTTTTATCTGTCATAAAAAGCAACATATACAACACTTGCTTTGCAACTTCAAAGGATCATAAAAAATCAGCCAATCAGATGACCCCTCAACTGTCTAGAAATGTAGTTATAAATTTCCATTCAGCATTTCCGAGAAGTGTGATTCCAGTTGGCCCAGTAATTCTTAAGAAATGTTTTAAACACATTTCCCATTATATTAAGTTCTATGTTCTGTAGCGACGGTCATCCTGGATTTTCTATCGGACAAAGAATAACAATACTTAATCAGGAACTTTCAAGGATCATTTGATCCTGTAATTTCTTGCAAGAATTTTAGCGAACCGAGTTCATTATTCCCCTGGGCGGCTACGTTGGATTTCAACCGCCCCGAAATGTGACGAACATTGGTCATATTCAATCCATCTGGCTCACTGGTTCTGAAAATTTCATCTAGTGACATTAGTTGTGCTCACCTGGCGACCATCCTGGATTTTGGATTTTGGATCCGTGCAAAAAGTAACAACACTTGGTTGACAATCAGAGGATCATTTACAAGTTCAGATTCTATCAACTTTTTTTTTTTTTTTTTTTTTTCAGTTTTATTCAATTAGCCAATTACCCTGTACACCTCACCTCCACCCCTATGGATACCCTGGAATAAATCACTGAATACTTGGTTAGAGTTACCCAAGCAACATTTCTGTGGAGTCAAGTATATGGTTGATTTCAGAACAGCATGAAATGAGAATACCCTGTAAAGGACCCGGCATACATCACTCCTCCAAAGTAACAGTTCCATCTGCATTGTAGTTTCAGGAGGAGATTTTTGAATTTACACCATTCAGAAACAAGAATTTCCAGCGGCTGCCGTCTCAGATCAATTTTTAGATCAATATGAAATAAGGAAACTTTGCAAAGGCCCTTGCATACATCATTCCTATAAAGTTACAATTCATTTGGCCTTGTAGTTTCAAAACAGAAGATTATTATACGATTGCAAAATTTTTGGGGTCGTATTATGTTATGGGTCTACCGTTGTCCGTCTGTAGACCGTTTGGTTTCCCTGCCTTAACTTTCATTCTAGTAGGCCGATCCTTTTGAAATTGTAACACAATGATCCCTGGTTAAAGGTTGGGAATGAGAATGTGAAACGCTCATTTTTTATCCATTAGTTGTTTCTTTTTCATTCAATTCCCTATGAAAAAGCCTTTCTTGAGTATGCCAACAGATTTTTCGAGATAAAAGGGCAATTTTCAAAATTCGTAACTTTTTGAGCTCACCTGACCCGAAGGGTCACGTGATCTATTGCTATCACTTTACGTCCATCGTCGTCCGTCCGTCGTTAGCATTTTCACATTTCAATCGTCTCAGAAAGCACCAAGTCAAATGGAATCAAACTTGGCAGGAATGTGCATGAGCATTGAGGTCCTCTATTAAATTTATGTTCTTCGTTCCGATCAGATATTCAACATGGCGGCCAGGGCCAATAATGTGTTTTGATTGGCTGAAATTTCAAATATCTTCTTGTCGGAAACTACACAGCCAATGGAATTGTTTTATGGTACGAATGATCCTTTGGTGGTCCTCTACTAAAAGTATGTTTTTCTTGCAGATCCGAAATCCAAGATGGCCGCCACCACGGGACAAAGTTTAACATTGGACCCTATGGGAAATACCTTCAAAGACCTCAGAAACCACAATGTCAATGAAAATGATCCTTTGCAGAAATGTTCCTTGGATGGTCCTCTAAAAGTTTGTTTTTTTGGCTGATCCGAAATCCAAGTTGGCCGACACCACAAGACATAGTTAACATAGACCCTATGGGAAGTATGTATAAAGATCTTCTCAGAAACCATGAAGTCATTGAAAATGATCCTTTGCAGACATGTTCCTTGGATTGTTTTTTTGGCCAATCCGAAATCCAAGATGGCTTACACCACAAGACATAGTTTAACATTGGACCCTATGGAAAAAATATATATATGTATAAAGACCTTCTCCCAAACCACAGTCAATGAAAATGACCCATGGCAGAAATGTTCCTTGGATGGTCCTCTACAAAGTTAATATATTTTTCTGTTGATCCAAAATCCAAGATGACTGCCACCGCAGGACATAGTTTAACATTGGACTCTATGGGAAGTATGTTCAAAGATCTTTTTCTCAGAAATGTCACTGAAAATGATCCTTCGCAGAAATGTTCTTTGTATGGTCCTCTACAAAGTTTTTGTTTTTGTTTTGCCAGTCCGAAATCCAAGATAGGTGCCACTGCAGGGTATAGTTTAACATTGGATCATATGGGGAAATACATATAAAGGTCTGCTTCTTAAAAGAACTGAGTTAATGAAAATTATCCTTTGCAGAAATGTTCCTAGGATGGTCCTCTACAAAGTGCTGATTGGAAATCCAGGATGGCCACCACCACACATAGTTTAACACTGGATCCTATGTGAAATACCTTAAAAGATCTTCTCAGAAACCCGGAGTCAATGCAGAGCTGTTCCTTGAATGATCCTCGAACTTTTATTTTTGCCGATCCGAAATCCAAGATGGTCATCACCACATAGTTTAAAATAGGACCTTATGGGAAATACCCTTAAAGAGCCATCGAGTCAAGGAAAATGTTCCTATAAGGACCTCTTCAAGTTGTATTTGTTTTTCCAATCAGACATCCAAGATGGCTACCAAAGCTTAAAGTTAAACGTTGTACCCTGCGGGAAATACTTTTTAAGATCTTCTCAGAGGCAAGTGAGATAAACCAGAACTGTTTCACAACTGATCATTGAATGGTCCTTTACAAAATTTGCTTCTTCTCCTTAAAGACCCAAGATGGCTGACACAAATGAGTCTTCATAACAATTATTGTTTTGTCACATTTTCAATTTGTCAGTTTATTACCAGGTGAGCCTCTAGTTTACTTTTTTATCTGATTTCAATGAACTTTTTAAAATGTTTGTCTTTGTGAGAATCTTAAGGAAGGCTGAAATATATTTTTCCTACCTTTTATAATTTTTGAGACAAGAGGTTAAAATTACAAAATTTTTGCTTTTTTGTTAGGTGAACAGAATTATTTTTCATCCACAAAAAAACCCTCATATATCATCCATACAAAGTTAATTCATTTGATCTTGTAGTTTCAACGAAAATTAAGCCTTTCAGGAACAAGAATTGCAAGTGATAGCCATGCTAGATATCCAATCAGCATGGAATAAGGAAACTTTGTAAAGGACCTCCAATACATCATTCCTACAAAGTTACAATTCATTTGGTGTGTTTCAGAGATTTTTAAAATTTCAGCCAATCAGAAACAAATTCCCTGTGGTGCCATGTTAGATGTCAGATCGGCACAAAACAAGGAAACTTTGTAAAGGACCTCCCACAAATCATTCATCCAATATACAATTCATTTGGCACTGTTGTTCCAGAGAAGTTTTTAAAATTTCAGCCAATCTGAAATAAGAATTCCCTCTGGCAGCCATGTTTGATGTCCGATTGGCACGAAATGAGGACTTTTCATACATCACTCCTGCAAACCTTGGTTTCAATTGGCCTAGTGGTTTTGGAGAAGATCAAAATGTGAAAAGTTAACAGACAGACCATGGACACAAAGTAATGGTAAAAGCTTACATGGCTTTCAGCCAGGTGATCTAAAAAACATTCTTAGTTAACCAATGTAAAATACCAACTATAGTTTTAGATCCTGAAGTAAAGCAGATAAAAATGTAAATGTCCTACTTTAATTTCCATATTCATGTTTCAGAGGATGCATTTTTTAGTCAATAATTGAATGCAAACATTTCAGTTTTTTTTTTACAAAATTTATTTTTACCTATACACAATAGCATCTACATGTACATGACAAACTACATTTCATTTGAGAAAAGGCGATGACAACAAAATTATCTTTGTGAACTAAAATCAGAAAAGCACTGGTTGCAGGCAAAAACAGGGATAAATATCTGCAACACTTTACAAATAATGCATTTTACAGCACAATAAGTACATTAAATAATTATTCAATGTTTATGTATCATTTTCTTGTTAGCATTTGTGCTAAAATGACACAGATTAATTTGGAATGCATACCTGACTTGTCAAACCTGAATCAGTATTCATTAGAATATGTTACTAAACCGTAAGGACTGCACATTAAATAAAAGAATGATCTTTCTCTCCCAAATACAAACCTGGTTCTCCAACCATTTTTCAGTTTCAATACATATCTAGTTAATGATCAACAATACACTTATTTCTTTTATCTGCTAATATTTCTGTCTGACTACTTTCACCATTTGTCCCAGATTGCAAAATGATTCAATTGCAAATTACACTGATCACTTTTCCTTTTGCCATAAACAACTTTGACATATTACTGATCACAATGCTGATGTGCAGGTCATTTACGAAAGATTAAAAATCCACTAAATAAATTCAAATTTCAAGCTTTTAGACAACTTTATACAAAATCATATTCCAATTTACATTGCATACAAAAACGATAGCATGAGTATGTAATTAAATGTGAACAGCTAGTAGTACATTTTTTCTGGATTCAGCAAGGGCTACAAGGACTGATAGTTATGAACTGTATCATAATATTATCAACCATCTACCATGTTATATTTTTGAAGTTACTAAATGAAAAATATGAATTCCATACTACTTTTTACTATCTGACCAATAATTCACCTGAGAATTGGAAATAAAAAATAGTACAGAATACAGGTCTTATATCACCTAAAATAAGGGTCGTCTAATGGTAGTTGGAAGAAATGGTGTTTTCTGTGGCATTTCTGGATTAATTGATTACATAAACCAAAAGGTGTGTTAAAATTAAAAATGATAGGAAGACTTGTACAATTACCTCAACCCACAAAAAAATCTCCCAAAACGTTTGTGGATCATGGACATGATCCTTTAAACTAGAGGTCACTAAATACAGTTAACCCACACTATAACAACACTCTCTTTAACAGAATATTCAACTTTTGACAAAATTCTGTTGGTACAAACACTTATTCATTCAAAAAGACTTTATATAGGAATATTCAACATCTGAATCTCACATTAATTTCCCATAACAAAAATACATCTTACATGTAAATTTGTTCTTTACAACAACTGTTGAAAGTTAACAACTTTGAACATATCATTTGCCATTCTTGACTTATTATTTATTCACTACAGTGACAGGTGTAAATCTTATGTCATCGAAAGTCTTTTCATACAATGTAAATCTTGTCAAACGGTCCTGCACTACACAGTCTAAAACCACCACAAAACCTTAACATTTATACATCAAGATGTTTGCTGGTTTACATCCTGGAACCTTTAGTGGTTCTGTTCAAAATGCTCGACATTCTTTACAATAGCAAATTCAGTTGTCATCACTGGCTGGAAACCAACTTGGTCCTTATAATGAGGGCAAACTGAATCATTCAATGTAATGCAGGGATGAGGTAACTGTAGCCTGTAAATGAATCCATTTTACATGTTAATCATCTGATTAAATAAGACAAAAATGCAATTATAAAGGACTTTGGGCAACAATCCAAGCATCTTTTATTTATTGCTTTATGTCTCGCATTTAATTATGACATGATTAGTAATTCTTCGTAAATTTGATCATATACAGTGCTTCAATTTTCAAACATAAATGAAAGTGCATATGTATTTGTTATTAAAAAAAAATCTGCAACAAAAATATGGTATTTGTTTACATTTTAATACATGCACATGTTTTCCTAGATCTGATAACTAGTATGAAGACTGACATTAGGTTAGAATAAAAGCAATGGAAGTATCAACAGAAGAAAAGTAAAAATGCAAACAAAAAATTGGAGGGGGAAAGAGATGGAACAGATTTCTACATTTCTTCTGTTATAATCTCACTGTTGATGTATTTACAAATAAAACTATATACATAACTTATTACAAAGATATTTACAGCTTGGTAACTGTTATAACCCGACCTGTTTCTTGGAAAATCTCCAATTTAAATACAACTGTTGTTCAATGTTCCACTGGTTGGAATAAAACACTATGAAAAATCCACCGCATCTGTGACCCCCTTGTAACTTTTCATCACTAAACCCTGCCTGGTGTTAGTCCAACCTCTGACTGGAACTGGCAGATCTGACCCCCACCCACCCCCCTCCCTTTGTAACTTTTTCCTCAGCTTTAATCTAACCTCTACCTACTAGCATTTCAACAGAACTGATTAATAATGTTGGTGTAGACAGCTGTTGTAAGCTTGGAAGACAGTGTAGTTTTCAGATATTTTTTTCCTTTCTACAACTGTTGATCCCATTTCACACTGCTAGTATGCAATCTGATGGCAAGTAAATTTGGACTACATACACATATTTATGCACTATTCAGGTTCTGAAGGAAATTCAGGTATATAAAGGTAACTTGATTCAAACACTGCCAGTAATCTTTCAATGTGAATAGACTGCAGAAATGCTACAATCTATCTTCAAGTTAGATCATCATATTTCTAGAATATTGTCAATTTCAGATCTTAATCACATATTTAAAGTTTAAGTATTTGTAGAATACATATTTTACACTATACAAATCCAATTTAATGTAACATTTTTAATAAATACTTTGACACAAGAGAATATACATTTTGAACCTCATTCATTCGTTCCTGTCAACTTTGTGTTTAATTTTAATTTTTCACTGTAAAATTTGGATAGGACACAATGTTTTATCAACATCTACCCTTTTTATTCCACACAAGACTATAGAACACAAAGTGACTCTCAAATAACACAGAAAGATTCTCACAAACATGATCAATACAAGTAAAATGTTTCAAAAGAATCATCTTGCAAACATTCATTCACACAAACACATATTTATTTGCCTTTGGCCTACAATTAATGTCAAATGAGCTTTCACACCCACAAAATATTAAAAATTTGACTTTAGAAAGCAAGTTCTCAATTACTGAGATCTCCAACAAATAAATGTCCACTGATTTTATTCAGCACAACTTTTTAGTACTGTCTGTATTTTGCTCGTGACTTGTTTCTGTATTACACTTTGCCCTTGCTCTTAACCTGTCCTCTCGGTGGAGTTACTGGACGTCCTGCATTCAAGCCACCATATGGGAATTTCTTTTTGTCGGCTGGTTTTAAGATCTAAATAATTAAAATGAATATGCAATAAGTATGTATTCAATATTCAGTATTTGCCATGGATGAAGTAATGAATACAACTGCAGTTTACATTCAATAATTTGTACAAAGTTTTGATGTGTAACAAAACATTTTTGTCACAATTTCATAATACTTCAATTCTGATGCATAACAGTACTAGTAAAACAGTTCAACAATTTAATGATACTTGTACTGTGGAAGTACTTAAATTCACAGATATCAATAATTGTGGTTTGAGAGAAAATCATTGGGTCAAGGATTCTTGTGTTCATTGGATTCAGGAAATTTCTAGTTCTACTTTATATCATCTACATTTCACTAGGTTTTAATTTTGTGGCTTATAATAACAATGATTTCATAGAATGCAGTGGATAGACTTGATTCAAAAGTACAGATGGGGTAATAATTAAATTATTTCTAAAGCAGCATTTAAGTAAATTTTGATAGTGTAAGCACAGGAGTGTCTGCACCAGTAATTCTTTCATCTTTTCAACATACAAATGAAACTTTCCTTTTTTTTAACACATGAAATTAATGAAGTATCAAATTAAATTAACTGCTTCAAGTAGGAGACTCTTCTTTATTGTGTATGCACTCCAAAGTTTTTACTCATTAATGAAGTGACCAATTTAAATATATTATGTAAGCTGCATTTAAATATATGTAACACTCCATGGCTTTCTGATAAAACTGACACTGACCAGACGATTTACAACTTTAGTCAGTACTCAATAGGACCTGATATTTTCACATTATTCTGTAATTAAGCCATTCTACGAAATTTTACATTTTAAGGTACCATAGATCGTACCTGGAATGAGCACATAAGGGTTTCATCTACACTCATCATGGCTCCAGCATTGTCAAATTCACCACAGTAATTAGGTGCAGAGAATAACGTAACAAGCTGTCTTTTGGCAAAGAATTCATATCCATCTTCTACTACCTGTAACAAAAAATATTCTTGAAGTGTATATATGGAGTTAAATAAGAATCCACTCTCTGGAAGTAACAAATTATTGCCATGTAATTTACTATTGCTTCGCATATATTTTGGTGTAATGTACCATGTTTGTCATTATTTGGTGCACTACAGGGCTGCTTGCCTAAATGGCATAATTTAAGATGGTTACCCTTGTCATGCAGGCAACTTAAAAGAAAGAAAATAGACAAACCTACAGCACTAAATTCTGAGTGCCAGTACTGGAGTAAAAGATTTTTTTCTTTAAGCATACAAGTAATCTTGTTTCATTTATATAGTGAATGAAACTTTGTTGTTTTAGTTTTATAACATCTAGTTATAATTCACTGAAAATTTTACCAAAGGTCAGAACAAGGGTAGTTCACAATATCACTACCTTTGTTGCCTTAGCACACCAGAAAACTACACAAGTCAACATTTTGCATTTTTCTCATTCTATTAATGTTGGGCCGATGATCAACTCAAGTCGAAAGTTGATTGTTTAGTGTAACCAATTCCGATAGTCGATAGTAAAATTTTATAATCGATTAATCAGAAAAAAGAAAACTGGATAAAATTCTTGTTAGCATTTACAATATAGTGTGGTTTACACCCATTTTAGTGAAATTTAGGTCCTACTTGTTTTAATTTTCCATTTCCCCCATGTTTAATTCTCAGTTTTATTAACCATATAAATCAAGTGGTGGACAAAATTAATTTTTTTTAACCTTTTTGTAAACCGATTGTGTAATCGATAATGGGTTCAGTGTTACCAATTATAAACCGATAATTGATTGTGATTTTTTTACCGATTGCCCATCACTACACTTCTCAAAATTGAGGTTGTAATGTAGGATTAAATAGTGTCCGACCGCCATGAAAAAATGATTTTATCGTGAAATTTTGTCCCAGACATTATTTACCGATGAAATCTTGTCCATCAATGTGAAAAATTGCCCTGCCTATCAGTATATGAAATTGTAATAAAACTTGGATATATAGATATATATCTATTTAATTGAAATTGCAGAGTTTTTGAATTTTTTTTTTATCTGCAAGACATTGAGTCCTACACCAAATCAAATCCTACCAGACCTACATGTACTTGTTTTCTGCCTGACCTACAATTTTAAATAGAAAATAAATACAGTGCACCCTTGTTATGTTGCCACCTTTTGGACTGCCTTAATTTTTGGCGATATGTGAGGATGGCGATAAAACAAGGGAGAAATTTATATAGAAACTGTAACTTCTGGAAAAAGGGACTACCAAAAATGATGGCGGTAAGTGAGGGTGGTGAATTAATGAGGGGCGATGTAATGAGGAAGCACTGCAACTAAATTAGATCAAACAAACTTTATTTCAAAACTGTCAATTTCCAGTTTAACTTCCAATTCCTCTGAAAATTTATTAATAAGTCTGGCATTCAGTTTTTGGTTTATTTGCGGACCACAGAGCCACGGATTCACCCAGTTTAAAAACTTTCAGAATTGTGACCTTAACTGGTGTCGCACGTACAAGGTGAAGATTCAGAGTGTTTACAAGTGCCTAGTCTTAAATTTTTTGTTCCTCAATTCAATAAATAATTGATCTTTTCTCCTCCGCATAT